>CAJFCP010025778.1:25616-70927 GCA_904066005.1 Synergus itoensis | reverse complement strand
TGCGCATCTATTTATACAGTAGGATGCTTCTGCGCACCTAAAATCACTCTGTAACACTACTGCGCAGACGCTGGAAACAGGAAAATTTACTGGGCAGACGAAAGGTTTCTACTAGAGCTGTATGATTTCTACGCCTGCGCAGTAGAGTTATATTATTCCTACGCGTGCGCAGTATAGTAATACGCTTCCTGCACCTGCGCAGTAGAGTTATATGTTTCCTATGTCTGCGCATCTATTTATACAGTAGGATGCTTCTGCGCACCTAAAATCACTCTGTAACACTACTGCGCAGACGCTGGAAACAGGAAAATTTACTGGGCAGACGAAAGGTTTCTACTAGAGCTGTATGATTTCTACGCCTGCGCAGTAGAGTTATATTATTCCTACGCGTGCGCAGTATAGTAATACGCTTCCTGCACCTGCGCAGTAGAGTTATATGTTTCCTATGTCTGCGCATTAAAACTTTAAGACACATATGACTGTGCAGAAGGGTCTTACTGCACAAATAGATATGTAAGAAGATCCTATAACAGCCGTGTCTCTGTAGAGTTCATCATAACTGTTGTAAAAAAATGACATCGACAGACACCATTGCAAAGAAGTATCGAGAGAGAAATGTTGGAAGAGAAATTGAACGAGTCATTAGATCTTGATCATGCAAAGTGTACTTTGATATCTAAGACTCGTGAAGTGAGGTTCCTGAGTTAGGATGATGGGTTAGGAAGAGGGTTTATGTAGTTATATACTTGAAATACCTTTTCTCTTGGCTCTAAAGGTCTTCTGGGTAGGATTCTCCTTTCTCTCTGATACACGTCACGATTTCTTACCGGTTTGATCATCTGTCCTCCTCCCGCACTAATTTCCTTGTCTCGTCTTCGGGGAGTTAGGGTCATTTCAACCACCAAAGAACCAGCGAGCTGCACTTCTCGTCAACCTCTTGGTTTAATTGTTGCTGCAATAAGATTCCTGGCTACAATTAAAGTCCTAAGTACCGAGGCGGAGTGTGTTTTCCTCACATTTGTTGGACTTGAGACCAAGAACCATTCCGACGTTTCCACGTAATGCATTACATCGTGTATCATCTATTTATTACGTGCATTCCTCGCTTCCTTTCTAAGTCCATCTTCGCAGATGATTTCAGATTTCTTCTACTCGGATGCTGGAATCGCTTTCAATGGGTAGCTGCTCATTGAAGAAGCGAGACTTCATTCACAGGTGGATGCGTCAATTGGAAAAAAAGGTCTAGAGATCTAGACAGCTGCAACTTCAGTTCCATTCTTCTAATCTTCGATCGCACAAAATTATTTGAAAAAAAAAACTGTTTCATTTGTTTAGAGAAAGCCCTCGGGTGCTTCGGAACAAAAAGTTCGATGTTTATCATCGAATTTCGAGTGACTTGGGGCGAATCGATCTTTTCGCGAAAAGTACGAAGGCTTCATAAATAACAGGGTGCAAAGAACATTTTTCTTGCGTACTCTACAATTTCGATGGTGATCTTGCACCGCTTACAAACACGAACGGCGGTAAGAAACTCTTAATTATTTTAAATGGGCATCACGTCGAATAATTTTGACAATTACACTCCTGCAGTTGTAAATCTGCACGAGCGACGCACTTTTTCGAAGATAATGAGGGTACAATCAGTGATTGAAATCACCCATGTGCATATTCGGAGAATTCTTACAAGAAAAAAAATAAGGACATTTGTAAGTCTTTGAGATACGTTAAAGCTTCCAGACAATATTTATTATCCATTATTTTCACCTCGAATTCCTTAACATGATTCCTATGGCTGCGCAGTAGAGTTCTACGCTTCCTGCGTCTGCGCAGTAGAATTGTATGGTTTCTACATGTGCGCAGTATAGTAATACGCTCCCTGAACCTGAGAAGAAGAGTTCTATGGTTTCTACTTCTGCGCAGAAGTGTCTTACTGCACAAATATATGCTTAAGAAGATTTATTTACCAATGTGGATCTTTTTTGGAAATAGGCAGATAAGAAAAAACACGTTTCTTTTATTTTTTAGTGGACTATAAAATATATTAGGATTATTGAAATCAGCGTTAGATTTCTTTAAGATTATCGGATAATTTTAAGATTTCAATGCAACAGCAGAAGGAAGAAAGGTCACAGATGTGTAATGCGTGTAGTTATATAAACTGAGGGATCCCGTAGAGAGGATAAGTACCTGAACAAATTAAGTGTTGCCCCGACAACGGGGCTGAAACACGCGTCCACACTAGAATTACATCCCAAGATAGGGATCTACACTGGATTTGAATAATGCACCAGACTTCCTTCCAGATTATAACCACTCTCAGGACATGTCTTGACCAAGTAAATTTTAAGGGCGGGATTAAGAACACATTATTTTTGAAGATTAGTAGCCGCTGCTTCAGCTTTGCAAAGACGCCATAAATCTTTCCCGAAGAAAAATTGCTGTCTGGAGGGGAGCGCTTTTTATATATAAAATCCTTTTCAATTTTAAAGTGTTGGACTTGATAAAGATATATAAGAATATATTTAATAAAAATTATTTTCTGTTCAGGGACTGGAGATTGTAAAACTTAGAATATCTAATAATATTAGTAAAATCGACGTGAGAGTTGATAGGACAATATTTGTTTTTATTTTGTCGGAACTCGTTGACACATTCAGCCTTGATTTCACGCAATCATTGCTGTAGGGTTTATACGAAAATCAGGAAATGAATGAACGGATGTAGGAAGATATCTAAACTTAATGGATTTTTTCAGATTTACAGTAATTGATTTAAGTTAAAGGTGGAATATAATCAAAAATTGATTAATAATTAAAATTTGAGAACTTTCAAGTCTAAATCCGACCTCTATTTAATTAATCACTAATTATCCGGAACGTAAATGTGTTGGAATCAGACCTTGAGTTGCTTTTGTGATATGACAATCAACAAGTATATAACGGATGTGAAGTAATACATAAAAAGGAGAGACAAATAAATGTATAAAAAATAAAATAGTAGTTTGATGAATTTTTACTTTAAATCTTTGCAGTGACTGTTACGAAGCTTACAAATCCAACGTAATCCTATTAATCGTTTTCTAATCGTAAAAAGATCATCTTCAGGTTTTTCTTCGAATCGTGTCTTAGCCATTAGAGCATCCACCAACGGCAAAACAAATTTCTAAAACGTTTTTGAAATTTTCAATAAATGACAAAGCTTGTAATAAGTTTCGAATTTGAGAAATGATATTTTAGGATCAAAAAATTACCTTGTATTCGCGTGAAGTAGAAAATACTGTTTTTAAACCAAAAAAAATATCATTAGCCACATTCCATGGTACATAATCTACTTCTCGTATTAAGTATGAGGTCAAATATTTCAGTAAACCATTATCAACTTTTCCTGCCCTATAAAAAAAATGTGCATCTAACAAAATTTGTGCGCGATTTAAAACGTGGATTTTAGAATAGTTATTCGAATTCAAGTAATCCCCAAGTTTGTTCCAGTTTTTCTTATCGTAATTAACACGGTAGAAGGCTGAAAATTACAATATTATAATATTAAAATTAATTACAATATATTAAAATATACAATAAAATAAAATATATATATAAAATATATTAGTCATACTGCAAAATACCTACCACTGCTTTGCACGTTTATAATGTACCAATCATTAGGATCGATCCCTTCAATAACTAATTCCTTTTTCTCTGGTTGCATCCAATGAGTAGCAAAAGTCGAAGAAAAATTCAAGGACGAACTAGTTACCATATTTATCGGGACCCAAAATTTTGATTCTGTTTTATAACCGTTTCTTTGACATACGATGCATTCCTGGGTCAATTTTATTACTCCGGTCGTATAGTCCCTCTCTACATTTATTACAGGATATGCGGCTTGTGATATAAAAGAATTCATCACCATTTTTATATTAAAATTGTTGTACGGTTGGTTAGACTCATTGGCAGCTTCTTGCATTGTCTCCAAAAAGTCATCTGTTGTTACTGCCTTAAACTTACTAAAATTTAAATTTTCTTAATTTCTTGGTCATTTAAAGCCCCTCCTCCCACTTATAGCTCTGACCCCTCACCGTCCCATCTACCTCCCACCACCCCTTCTTCTTGCTTCTCTATATGTCCCCTTTACCCGCCTCGTCAAAATTAACCCCTTGCCAACCCCCTGTCTCTCATTTCGCTTCCCTTATCACAAGTCCTATACCTTCAACAGGTTAGGATCAAGGTCAATTGAAGGTCAAAATGAGAAAAAACGATTAAATCGGCGCGAAACCACTGCTTTAAGAGGTTTCTGGGGTCGCTAAATTCAAATCCAGGGTTATTTTTACTCCATCAGGTCGGAATGAAGGTCATCCCAAGGGCAAAATTGAGAAAATCATGGATTTGAAGAAAACCTCCATTCCTATACGTTTTTGGAGTAACTGAATCCGAAACTGTTGTAATTCTTTTTTAATTACACCACGCCCCATTTTCCAGTCATTCTATACCCCACCCACCTTCTTATTTCGTCTTTACCCCCTCCTACTCCTCCAATAATTCCTCCTCCCCCTCCTCATAAATATTTCCTCTTCATCCCCTCTCATCCATATTCCACTCCACTCACATATCTGAGCCCTCCGAACTTCACCCCCTCTAACCCTATTTTTTGCAACCCTCTTACTCGTCCCCAAAAACTAATGCCCAAATATTAGACTTAGTTTAAAATTGTTTCTTAGTTTTTAAAATACAATTCAAAACTAAGAAATCAATTATTTAATTAAAATATAAAAAAATAATGTAAAAATTGTAGAATAAAATAATCACTCACTATTTTTCCAAAAGCTTCTTTATACCAGAGTGAAAAACTTCTTGGGAAATTAGGCCACTCAACATATGCATCATTGTTGCAGCTGCGAATGGTAAGAAATAGAAAATAACAGAAATGAAAATGAAATAATTTAATTTATTGCTCCCTTAAATTTCACTCTCAGATTGATTTACTGACCTTTAGAATGAACCGTCATTAGACGCTGATATATTTCGCGCGGTGTTTTCAATTCCTCAACTAGAGGACGTGATTGTGTAAAAAAATCGAAATCAAATACTTGATAGTTGTTATCGACTACAAAAAATTCCATAATTCTTGGAATATTGAGTACCTAAAAATCCAGTCCTATTTTATATTTAGTAGCGAAACATAATATAAATTAATAATTAATTATCAATCTTTACATGCACTGACCTTGCCAGTTAAAAGATAGTGGAAGTATGTAGCCAGTCCTTCAGTTATCCAAATATCACTCCACCAGGCCGGAGTCACTAAATTTCCAAACCATTGATGAGCAATCTCGTGAACTATCACCATTGAAGTAAACAACGTGTCGCTTACCGTAGACTCATTACTTTTGTCCATTATTCGTTCCCTTACAATTAAATAAAAATAATTATTATTCCAGTGGAAAGAATTTTTCAATATCTTCAAAAATCTACAAAAAATCTGATATTTGGTAAAGGTTTTGTGTTTTTTCACATCAACTCACTTAGCAAGAATTAATCCCCAATTTTCCATGGCTCCTTGTCTAAATTGAGGAATGGCAACGATATCCATTTTTGGAAAATGATATGCAATCCCAGTATATTTTTCCAAAACCGGAAATGCTCTCAAACCAACATTAAATGCATGCGCCATATTTTCTAAAGAACTTTTCTTAGCCCAAACAGAAAAATTTCCCTGAGAATTAGAAATGCTTTCGAAATCAAAAACTGTAAAGCAGACAATGTAAGTCGACATTAGAGGTGTCGTTTCAAAATTTGTCCATATTTTCTTATCAACTGATCTGTCTTTTATTATATTTTTCACTGGCATATTCGAGAGAGCTGTATAATTCGGGAAATGTTTTATGGAAATGTCAAAAGTAGCTTTCAGTGCAGGTTCATCCCAACAAGGAAAAGCTTCCCGAGCAAATGTCGTTTCAAATTGTGTGGCTGCTAAATATCTGCAATAATTATTGAATCATTATATAAAAATGTAAATTTAATCTACATTTGTTATTCACTCGAAGAAAGATTTATTTAAACTTACACTTTCTTCTTGGCCTTATTTTCATAAAAATTTCGGAAGAATCCCAGGAGATTATTATTTAATGAACCGGAAAACTTCAGTTTAAGAATGTAGTGACCAGGTGCCAAATCTTGACGAAAATTGAGAATCAAAAACTGGGATTGTTTTTCAAAAATGTGCTGATGCGGCACAATTTTGCCATCATCGCCAAAAAGATGTGTGCTTTTTGTATAAATTTTCAGATTCAAAGCATGCAACGTCAAATTTTTCGTTTCTTTCAAAACCATCAGGAAAATTTCTGACTCTCCGTCGAATGTGAAATTACCAGGAATTATGTGGGGGATCATTTTTATTTTGTAGTGAATTGGTGCCGAATTATTTGGCAAGCGATAATTGGATTGCTGCGAAAGGTTGATTAGGAGAAAAAGCACTATACTTATTCCGAAATACCCCATTCTGTATTAAAAAATTGAGGATTCTTTTAAATTTAGTAATATTAGCAATATTATAAAAGTAAAGTTTTATAGACGAACCTTGAACTTTCCTTATCAGATATCAGGATATCCTAATCAAACGCTGAATGAATGGTAAAAGTAAATATTACCCAAAGTATTTATACTAGAATTGTTACTTGCAAAATGCATTTTTCATATCATTTATACGTAATTATGTGATATGATGTTTATAGAAAAATAAAAATGGGCGTAGAGTTTTCCGTTGATAGATGAACCAGGATATGTATAAACGGACGAGGAATGATAAACTGAATAAGCAATCTAATTTTTCCACAAAGAATATCATTTTATATTTTACGTACCACTTCCAAATCAATTTGCTCAAATAAAAGATTAATTTAATCTTTTTTTTTTAAAGTAAATCTGATTGAAAAATTGCAAAATATATGCACCACACAAATTCTCCCTTTCGAACTACAATTTTGTCCAATGAAATTGCATTTTGCATTTTATTTCGTATTTTGCATTCTGGATTTCGCCAATAGGTTTGCAGCCACTTTTCTCTGGCGGGGCATAATAAGCTCCTCTGGCCTCGTAGCCTACATTCGCTTTGTTCAGATGCCTCCTCTTAACACCACCACTCAGGGTGAGCATACCCCATCATCCAAGAGTTGTATGATTACGGATTTTGATCACTCTCTAAGAATCAAAGAGCCAGAAATTATAAGGATTCAGAGGCAGGGGAAGTGGGAAAGGGGATGTCTACTTTTCCAGATTTATGGTGTATTCTGCTTGAAGCGACTAAAGAGAGAATTAGAGACGGAGGTTGAAGGTATCTTGTAATAGATCAGAATTGCAGCATGGTTGCAACTCACGACGTGAGGATCATGTTTGCAGAAGTCTCATGACACACTGGATGCAATAAAACATGACAGCTTCGAGTTGTGAAATCCATTGAGCATCGCGTAGTGTTGTGCCTGCAATGCTTGATAAAGAAAATGTCAGCAGACAGTGGACAAAATATAGAACACAGTACAAAAATAATAATTGCAATTAAAGAAAAAAATTTTCTATCTTTTAACAAGATGGATAACCTAGAGTAACTTAAATATGTATACGCCCCCTCCTGCTCTCACCTCCTCTTCCTATTTGCCCACATAGCCCATACATCCCCCTATATCCCCACTCCTATTTCCCCTCCTCCCCCAATTGACCTACTTACTTATATACACCTCCCCAGTGTTCGCTCATCCCATCTCTACTCATCATCCCATATTCCCATCCTTAGTGCCCCTCCCCCTCCCTAATTGACCTAAGCACCTACATATCTTACCCAAGTTTCGCCCCTCCCCAGACTGGTCTCATTATCCATTCCCATATTCCACACTTCCTCATCCTATGTATTCTACCCTACCCCCTCCCCACCTTCATTTCATCATCCCCTACTTCTCTGTATGCTTCTAGCCCACCCCTCTTGTTTACCAATCCCATATATCCCATAGCCCCCTCCCCTATTGACATAATTATTTATATATTCCTTCAAATTTAGCATCCCCCCTTTTTTTCAATATAGATTCTCTAGTCTGCGCCCCTCCCCCAATTGGCCTACTCACTTATATACATCTCCCCAGTGTTCACTCATCCCATCTCCACTCATCATCCTATATTCCCACCCTTATGCCCCTGCCCCTCCCTAATTGACCTAAGCATCTACATATCTTACCCAAGCTTCGCCCCTCCCCTAATTATTTATATTCAGTATATACACTTCCTCCAGCCTTGACCCTTCCCCAGACTGGTCTCATTATCCATTCCCATATCCCACGCTTCCTCATCCTATATATTCTACCCTACACCCCTCCCCACCCTCATTTCATCATCCCCTACTTCTCTGTATGCTTCTAACCCACAGCTCTTGTTTACCAATCCCATATATCCCATAGTCCCCTCCCCCTCTTGACATAATTATTTATATACTCCTCCAGATTTAGCAACTCCCCTTTTTTTCTATATACACTCTCTAGTCTGCGCCCCTCCCCAGTCCTGCTTCATCCCGCATTATCATATACCTATATCCCTCGCTCCTCCCCCTATAGACCTAATCATCTATAGAAAACCCCTCCAGTTTAAGCTCTTCCCTATTCCAAACTTATTATCACATATACTTCACTCCCCTATTACCTCCTCCCCCGTCGTCTCCAGCCCTCATCAACCCTATTACCCCCTCCCTACTTATCCTCTAACCATTTATTCCTCATCCCGTTTCTCTTTAGCATCCTCTTTGGAAAAACACAAAATACAGAACAATAATTGCAAAATAGAAACGAAAAGTATATAATGCAAGATCCAAGTGCAGAAAAGTGAGGCTTGCGAAAGCTAGAATGCCCCCCATAACCGGACATTAAGGTCGAATTAAATGCTCTTCTCACCGGATTCTCGAATCGTTTTCACGCCGATTTCGACCCGATTTTGCCCCACGCCTTACAAGTGGAGGTCTTGCATGTAACGTGGATTACAACGAGACAAGAGTGCTTACAATAAGGTACTAGAGCCGTTATAAAGGGCTCTGTGTGATTATTAGAGGTTGTGACGGCGGTAATATCTCACTCAGCAGGCTCCTCGGTAATGTTACGGCCAGTCAACCCCCTCTCCCGCCCATCCACCCCCTCTTTCTCGCTCTCACTCTCTACGAACCCATAGTGAGGTCCGCGGGCCCTCCTCAAACTCTCACCATTCGCGTCGGCCTGAGGATCCGCGCTGCATATGAAGTGGCAAAAAATGAAGAAAATGTCGATCTGCAATTTGGTCTGCTGCGGGAACTAATAGCAGTTCCCGTTCCGGGAGCTCTCTTTGCCAAAGATGCAAAGACTCGAGAAGCGCCGTTTCACTTTCGTTCGTTTCGAAACAATTCAGCCCAACTTTTAACAAAAGTACCTTCATCTGAATACCTGAATGATTGTCAAGTACTTTTGGTGCTCAAAAGTACTTCGTGTACTCTTGGTACCCAAAAATACTTCCGTTACTTTCAGAGTCCAAAAGTACTACAGTTATTTTCAGTACCTAACAGCTCTTCACTTATTTTCGATTCACAGAAGTACATTAGATATCTTTGGCACCCAAAAGTACTTATGCTACTCTTTACTCCCAGAAATACTTCAAATATTTTTGGCACCCACAAATATTTTAGGTACTTCTACTACCCAGAAGTCCCACAGGTATTTTCGTACCGAGAAGTATTATACTTCAGACCTGGAGAAGTGAAAAGTGGCTGCAGCTCTTAAAGGCACCTGATTTCGGATGGATCTCCGTAATTGATGACAGAGCTTCAATAAAAACTGACCCTTCAGCTTCGCCCATTCCTCCTTTCTCTTTGGGCCCCGGCACGAAGAACAAGTGCGACGACTTGTTTGTATCAACGCAAAATGAAACTTTGACCTTCAGAGGTGCTTCGGCGATCTGAGCGCATGCCCCATAAATCATGTGGTAGCGTTTCCGTACTCCTCGTCACCGTAAGCAATAAGCGGTAGGTGAATCTGTTCTGCGCTGCTACATTGAATATAACCTCCGACCATATGCTGCGCCAAGGTACTCCAATGCCCTTCCTGGTCGATAATAATACACTGAAGCTGTCTTGTTTGCAAGACAAGACTTTTCTTCATATCAATTTTTAATAGTTATCTCTCAACTCTTGCTAGTAATTTTCTCTATTAGAAATTGAAAAAAAAATTTATTACCTAAAGCAATTTGAGTCAAAGTAAAGTAACAGCCAAAGAAATATAAATACTAGAAAGACAGATTGAGGACAAGCCAGGTAAAAATGAATCTAATAAATAATTTATTTAACTATCGTTTGTTTGACATATCTATTGGCTATTTGGCGAATAAAGAAAGTCAATTTATATATGTAATGTTTGAGTAGACTGCGTGTGAAAAGACGTCGTTATAATGAATCGTTTTTCGATTAATCATGAGGCTGTCTGTGCTCGTTGTGCAAACCGAGAGGCTTGAAAAGATTTCGTAGAAGCGGCAACGAGGCTACTTTCCAGCTGGTGCTGATCGTCCCAGGAAAACGGGATTTTTCCGACTAAGAAGAATAATAGGCTTAATTAAAAAAGTGCATCACGACAGCAATGACTGTGCGCCGCTCGTCCAGGTCTTACCTTGCCGCAGGGCCTCGAGGACCATAAGTCACCTCACTGAGTTTATGCACGGCATCAGGACATAACGGTGATTGCACGAACTACTCACGATTTCCATAAGTCACCCACAAGTCGCCGGTTTCTCGCTGCTGATTTATGGTGCTTTACTAGATTCTTTGCGACCGCCAATACTCGATTGCTCTCTCCAGAAAACACTAAATGAAAGCAAACACCCCTGGGAACCAGTTTTTTCCCATTCTCTTTTCCTCTTACCGTTTTTCATTCATAAATACCGAAGTACCTTTATCAACTCTAAGTCCTTCAGAAAACTTTAAACGATCCAAGTACTTTAGGTACCTCTGAGCGCCCAAAGTATTTTAGGTACATCTAAGAGTCCAAAATAATTTAGGTACCTTTGAGCACCCAAAGTACTTTAGCTATCTCTGAGTCTTCAAAATACATTAGGTACATGTGAGCACCCAAAGTACTTTAGGTACGTCTGAGAGCCTAAAATACATTAGGTGTCTCTTAGAGTCCGAAATACATTAGTTACTTCTAAGCACCCAAAGTATCTTAGGTATATCTGAGCACCCAAAGCACTTTAGGTACCTTTGAGAATCCAAAGTATTTTAAGTATATCTGAGAGTCTAAAGTACTTTAGGTACCTTAAAGCACCAAAGGTATTTTAGGTATATACGTGAGAGTACAAAATACTTTAGGTACTTATAAGCAACCAAAGTTCTTTAATTACCTCTGAGCGCTCAAAGTAACTTAGGTACCTATGATCGCCCAAAGTATTTTAGGTACATCTAAGAGTCCAACATAATTTAGGTATCTTTGAGAACTCAAAATTTCTTAGCTACTTAGGTACCTTTGAGCACCCAAAGTGCATTAGATTCTTTTGAACACCCAAAGTACTTTAGGTACATCTGAGAGCCTAAAATACATTAGGTATCTCTTAGAGTCCAAAATACCTTAGTTACTTCTAAGCAGCCAAAGTATCTTAGGTATCTATGAGCATCCAAAGTATTTTAAGTATATCTGAGAATCGAAAGTACCTTAGGTACCTTAAAAAACCCAAAGTATTTTAGATATATACATGAGAGTACAAAATACTTTAGGTACCTATGAGAACCCAAAGTTCTTTAGTTACCTCTGAGCGCCCAAATTACCTTAGGTACCTCTGAGCACCAAAAGTGCTTTAAGTACTACACTATCTCTAAATAAATAAGAGGAGAGTACTGATTTAATTATATCTTGATTATATCAGATTATTTTACCACAACAGTCAATGTTGAAGAGATGATAATCTAATGTTCCAAATACATCCGGATTATGAAAGCAGGAGCTACATCTTTATTAACAATACAGGCTATTGCCACCTCTTTTAGTTCAATATGTTAACCCCATCTCAATTCTGTTTAGCTTGCCATGATGTATTACTTTTCAATCCTCTTTGACAGATACTAAGTGCCGAATCGGCGTTCCGTTTTTTTTTTCACCTCGTCACGCACGCGACGCCTAGACTCTTGAATCTTGCCACATCTTTTTTTTTTCGTTTATTGATGCTCGACCATACGAGAGGGCAAAGCATGTTGAATTTTGATCAGAGGCCATGTCAGTTTGTTTTTATAGCTATTCGTTTCGATATTTGCAAGTCCACTTCGTACCGTTAGATTTCCAGAAGAAGAAGACCCAGAAACTTCCGAGAAAGGAACATTAATTTTATGGGATTTTGAAATCGCTTTATGTTTTTTTTAATGTAGAATTATAATAATTCTGCGGCTAAGTTTTACAGATGTAATTCTACGTTCTTACGAGAATAACATCGGGATCTAGATCATAATATACAGATTTGATCCACATCCGATTTGTGAACATAGTCCCCATTTTAGATAACAGGAATCATTCAGATAAATTGAGTAATAGGACAAGAATCTTCTTGTTCTCCTGGTATTAAGACTGATTTGGGTGTCGAGTTTCGATTCTAAGCGTGATGGATGACAGCCATATAACTACATGATTGTTTTGTTTCGACCTGGACCTAATGGATTTTCGGAGGTCTTCGAGATGAGTCCCTAATAATTTAATGTAGTTCGCCGATAGCGCCGCAGCTTCGAATGACCAGAACCTGAATATTAGATCTACGGGACCATAAATACGAATTCAATTTCAGATTTGACATAATCAGCGATTGGCGATCGTTACACGCGTGTTAGTTATGCGATTAAAAGCGCCGGCTTTTCAGGCTCATTAGAGGGTCCAGGGCGTGTGGCATCTAATTTTAAGATAATAAAAGAACCATATAAAATAAACTGACCCAGTCTCTGGAGTGAAATTGTCTTAAAATTCGTGAAATATTTATTTCTCTCTTAATTTAGGATAAATCCTAGAAATCGAGAATAACTTAATGACATCTGGGTACCAAGAATATCTGATGTATTTTTCTGAATAAAACGCACTCGAAGTATTTTTGTGTGGCAAAGGTACCGGAAGTACTTTTTGGTGCTAAAGATACCTGAAGTACTTCTGGACACCAAAAATACTGTAAGTAATTTTAAGCATAAAAATACTTGAATTACTTCCAGACATGAAAAATATCCGCAGTACTTTTAGGTACCAAAAGTACCCGAAGTACTTCTGATAGAAAAAAATATCTGAAGTACCTCTTATCGTGTTTCCAAGAGGGACTATTTTTTTCCTAGTGAAGTAATGCTTACTTGTCCGGTCACGTCTTTGTTGTTGGTTTCAAGAGTCAAATGAAGATACCGAGTTTATGTCCAGATACCTCAGTAATTAACCCTGTAGTTTTCGCAACTCTCTCGGGGCGTAATGAAGTGAAAAAGGGTCATGAAATGTGAACGACGTACATTTGTACTGTTTCCCCCGATCTTAGTTTCTTCGACCTTAGGAATCAAGACACCGGAGCCTTAATGGCCTCATCGCATCGGTAGGGGGTTTCCGAACGCCTCAGTACATGAGAGGAATTAACTCTGATTGTCGTTCCGGCCTGCATTCCGCTGGGCCTTAATTATCAGTCTCCGAGAAGGAAACGCGCGGGTGCGTGCAAAACTGGCAGTCTCGTCTTCTTCTGAACTCGGGAAACAAACGCAGATGGTGAAATTCGTCGGCTTGTTTGAGAGCAGCTTGTGGGACTTTCGATCTATTCTACCCCCGGTGAATAAAAGTCAGACTACAAATGGCAGCCAGGTGTGTAACTGCGCCAAAGACACGATAGCTAGAAGGAATACGGAATGCGTACAGGGGGTTAAAGTAGAAAAGGTATGCCAAGTGGTGAACGTGTAACTGCAGGACTTTTTGTCCTGCGAGCGAGTTACTGCTACAAGAAAATAACATCATTACACCCATAAGACTAGTACCGCGGACCCATCCCTGCTCCACACGTGCACGCCACTAACCAGAGAGCTTCCATTTCTTCGTCGTTTCTCGACTAAATATTTTGTCCTCATTATCTCCTCATTTCACACGAGCTCGACCTACAGACTTCTGTTCCATGGATGCTTAGGTAAAGCCATGGGTCAAGGTGAACGCATATTTTAATTTTACTAGCTGATAAAATCACCCAAAGTAATTTTAGATGTCAAAATAAATAGTACCCGAAGTACATACTTTTGGGCATCACAATTTCTCTGAATACTTCTGGGCACCAAAAATAACTGAAGGACTTTTGGGTGTCAAAGATAACTGAAGTACTTCTTTCAAAAGTACTTCTTTCAAAAAGGTGCCTGAAGTACTTCTGGGCACCAAAAATATCCGAAATACTATTTGTTACCAAAGATACCTCAAGTACTTTTAGATGCCAAAGATATATAAAGTAATTTTGGGCACCACAAATTCTCTAAATACTTCTAGACGCTAAAAATAACAAACGTACTTCGGTTAATTTTGGTACCCAGAAGTACTTCGAGTACTTTTTGAGTCCAGAAGTTATTAAGTTAAGTTATTAAGCCCTTCAAGTTATTTTCCGTACCTAAAATTCTTTCACTTATTTTATATTCCCAGAAGTACTTCAGGTATCTTCGGTATTCAAAAGTACTTCAGGTTTTTTGTCCTAAAAGTATTTTAGGTATTTTTTCACCCAAAAGTCCTTCAGTTACTATAGTTTCTAGAAGTAATTTAGGTATCTATGACACCAAAAAGTACTTCGGGTATTTAGGGTGCCCAGAAGTACTTCAGGTATCTATTGTACCTAAAAGCACTTTAGGTATCCAAAGGTACTTCAGGTATTTTTGGTGTCCAGAAGTAGTTTAGGTATTTTTTATGCCGAGAATTACTTAAAGTATATCTTGTACTCAAAAGTACTGCAAGTAACTTGGTACCTAAAAGTGTTATGAGTACTGTGATACCTAACAGTACTGGGGGTGTTTTTAGCAACTCGTAAAATGAATATCTTCATTAACATAACCCACGGGTGTCACTGTAATTGTTTGGCTGGCAGGATTTGAGGAGTGTTGATGACTCGGGCAACTGAAGGTGGATTTTCGCTGGACTTGTGACAGCAAACAAGACGACCCCAGCGTCTGAAGCTATACGGGATTTCGGGTTCAACGGTCTCCTTGCGGTTTGGAGAGGGGTATCCTTGAACTTGCTCGTTGGCGCTAATGAAGAGTAGAGACTCCACCAGTGATATTTCATCCGACTCGGCTGGAATGTTCCTTGAAATTCCTCGACGTTGCTATAAAAGTCAGCTGCCTGCTAATACTCGCAATGACGAGCGCTCCGCATAACCGCCGAGAATCGTGAACTTTCTCCCATTAAGATGTGACACGACTGACCTCTGATATGAACTGCCGATACGATTCAATAAAGAATCGCCGACTAGCAGAATGTACGTGTACGAATTTACATTTATCCGAACACGAACCACGACGCCGCTATCTGCCTTGACGTCTAGATTCGATTCTCTTCTTTTGCCCTGATTTTGGATGCTCTGAGGATACCTGAGTTATCAAAAAAAAAGAATCCGAATAGAAAAATAAATCACGGGAGCTGAGAAGAAAAAATAAACTGCTGCCTCTTCAGTCATTCTTCGTAAACTTTTAGTTGCGAATTTAATAAAACTTATTTATGGTAATACGTTTCTAAAAGTTTTTCTGCGTATTCCAAATCCAACTCAACAATTTTCTGAATGCATTAAAAAATGAATGGATAATGATAAATTAAGAAAGAAGATATAAAAGAAAGGTATAATGTGTCCCACTCGTGAATACCTTTTCTACTGAAGACTTATGATCCGACATTTATTTCCAAGTAGAAAAGGTCGAGTTGGTGAGACGCGATCGTTTCAGATTTTTTCAGACAATCATAATCAGTCATTCGTATTATTATATTTTTTAGGAGGCTACATAAATACTTGACTTAAATTTGCAGTTGACTTTTAAGCTTATTACCTCAATCAATCAACTCCTTTTTCCTTAATTATACAGATATTATAGGTAAATAATAGTATATAAAAGTAGCAGTAGTATGCACTTCTGGACATCAAAAGTACATGAAGTACTTCTGTAGTAAAAGATATTTGTATGTAAAAGTACTTTTGGTACTTCAAAGTAATTGTTTTACCCGAAGATAATTTTGTACAGAAAGTATTTTTGGTACCCGAAAAGTACTTTTGATATCTGAAAAGTGTATTCAGTACCTGAAAGTATTTTTGGTGCCCAAAAAGTACTTTTGGTACCTGAAAGTATTTTGGTGCCCAAAAAGTACTTTTGGTACCTGAAAGTATTTTTGGAATCAGAAAAGTACTTTTCGTATTTGAAAGTTTTGTTGATATACGAAAGTATTTTTGGTAAATGGAAGTACTATGAGTACCTGAAATTAAATTTAGTACCTAAAAGTAAAATTATTATATGAAAGTATTTTAGTACCTAAAAGTGATTTTAGAATGTGAAAGTGTTTTTAGTACCTGAAAGTATTTTAATATCTGAAATTGCTTTTAAAATTTATAATAAATTTTCGTACATAAAAATACTTGTATAATTGTGTAATTTCTCAAATTTTTGAAGCATCCCAATATTTGATGACTTCCGACGAAATAAACAACTCCTAAAGAAGCAAACATACGAAGGTCTCAGACTCCAAATTGGACCATCTTGTTTTTGGTAGCAGGGTTGACATACGAAGCGCAACAGGTCGCGACCACCCTCGCACTGCCAGTATTACGCCTTGAACGCACCAAGTATAGCGTTGTCCATGGACCGAGAGCTTGTACACACTGCTGCAGGTTTTTGGTGGGGGACCTTGACCGAGTGACGTTCACCAGCAGACCCAGCCGCGCTCTACCTGTACGTCTCTTGGTCCGTCTGTTAAGGTCCGTTCCATCTCTCTTCCTCTCTTTCTCTTTCTCTCTCTCCACCTTTGACGACCCATCCGTCCGTCTGTCCGTCTATCCGCGGGGCCTCCGCGACGGTAAGGTGGGATGGGATCGAGTCGCGGTGGAAGGAGCAGTAAGCCTACGCAGTTTCAACCTGGGGCCCAGCTTTTATTAGTTCTTCGGCGCTCGGCGGAGAACGTGCGTGCCGAGTAGACCCCGAGCGATCGGTTGCCGCTGCAACCCGAGAGTTACCAGTGCCACCGGCACAAGTCCCGCGATCGGTCACCGACACCGTACCTCTCGATCAGTTCTCCAATCAGTTCGCCGATCAGTTTTTCTTCTCCCATCAGTTATTTTTTTCCGGTGAGTTTCTTTTCCGACAATCAAGATCTTCCGGTAGCAAGTGTCGCGGGTGACGTCGACTGGGACGTTTCGACGGGAATCGTTTCGGGTCGATTGCAGTGCAAGGATCTGGTTAAGGGTGACCGGTTTCGTTACCTTTGATCCCGGTCAGCATGGCGCTTCGGTTCCACGAGATCGGTCGACCGGCTTGTTTGCGAGGATAGTGACAGTTGTTGAACGCGAGTGCTCCATACCAACATTTCTTCTTTTTCCTTCTGCTCCTCTTCTTCTTCTTCCGTTTCTTCGCGCAGGGACACGAAGACCACCGGCGATCGAAATGCCGCGATACCAGTGAAGGTAAATTCCCTGATTGAAGTAGATCGATTTCCCAGTTCGATTCCCAGATGGGAATCCCATCCAGTGCCTCTAAATATCCTTGTTTTGTGACATCTGCACGTACGCTACTTTTCGTATCCGGATACTTTCGTACCCTCAGGTACCTACAACCCTTCGTGGATGTCAGTGCTTCAATGGGATACCTTCGGTTCCTTCAGGTACTTTTAATTCAGATATCTGATGGTACCAGAAGTACCTAAAGTTCCTGACGGTACCATAGGTACCCGAAGTACATGATCATAATAAAAATATATTAAGTACCTGATTCCATCAAAAGTACATATAAAGTATCTGATATTGTCATAAGGTACCTGATGACATAAAAAGTTCCTGAAATTATTCATGGTACCGGAAGAATATTATGGTGTCACAAGTACCAAAAGTATATTCTGGTAGCAGAAATACCTGAAGAGTCTGATTGTATCAAAAGTACCTGAAGTGTCTGATGGTTCCGAAAGTACAAGAAATATTAGATTGTATCGAAAACATCTGAAGTGCCCAATTATATCAAAAGTACCCGAAGTAATTTATGGTACCAAAAGTACCTGAAGCACACAGTGCTGTCAAAATACCCTCAGTATCCAATAGAATCAAATATGTCTGGAGCATCGGCTAGTGTCAAGAGTGCCTGACATGTATCTAACGATAACCGAAGTACCCAGTAGTACCTGAAGTACCCGATAGTACCTGAATTGCCTGGTAGTACCTATAGTACTCAATGGTACATAAAGTGTCTGTTGATACCTGAAATACGAAATTATACCTGAAGTGTGTAATGGTACTCGTGGTACCTAATTATACTTATGGTTCCTAATGGTACCTATATTATCTGATATTGTAAAAAGTACCTGAAAGAAAATAAAATGTAGTAAAGCTTGAAGAGTGTGTTAAAACAATCAGTTTGTTGAATTGAGCTGGGGCAACCGGCCGGTGACGCGTGATTAATTCGTCGAGTGCGAGATGGATGGTAATCAGGAGCAAAGCGTGCGACGATGCGTTTACGGCTGATTATAGCACACAACTTGCAGCTCGCATTCAACGGCCGGCGGAACCAGAATTCTTGAAAGCCTCTTATTAACTGAGAGATCAATTAACTCACGTTAACGGACACTTTAATCACCCCGGGATCCTCCTCCTCTTCTCTCGAAAGTTAACGTTTAATTTAACTCGACGGCCGTGGGACCATTCGCACCTTGCGTCCGACAAGCCGAATACCCACAAGTTACGACCACCGAAAAAACACTTATTCACGTCTTGTACTCAATTAGCCAGTGCAAAAAGTACTTGATTGTCCAAATATATAATACTCCGCTCTTATTTCTCGTTTTCTTTTCTTCTTTTTTTTTTTTTTCTTTTTTTTGATGGATATAGAGAGATGAGAGAAATTACAGTTAATGAAGCTGGGAAGGGGATTTGATGCTGCAAATTTTAATGGAGATAAAGTTCATTATTCTACGTTGACATCTTGACTTCGTGACTTCAGAGGACTTCAGCAGTTCGTGTGGTTTCAGTGAGGTTGAGTGAATACGTGATTAAAAGTGCTTTTATAGTTTTTGAGTGCCTTCAGGACTTAATGTGACTCCAGTGATTCCAGGTGACCTCAAAGTTCAAAAACTTGATTTGAATAATAATTACTCTGAGCTTGAGAGAGAATATTACGTATACAGAATAGAAATTACCTGTATAATGTTTATTCTAATATTTTTATAATTCACTACCGAGTTCAGAGAAATGTTATTTAGAGTTTGAAGCTTTGATTTCATAGTATTTTACATAAATTTGGAAATGAGAGATATTATTACTAAAAATATAGATTTTACAGTATTCTTGCAATAAAATTACAAAATATGGAAAAATAAACAATAACATTCTATAGTAAAGTTGAATCATAAATGTGGGTTACAACCACTATAATGTGTTTTAATGAACAGCAAAAATATGACTCAGGCTTTTTGTCAGAATTTAAAATCTTGTCTCTATATTTAGGTGATTTTATTCCATTTCCTGTGACCTTGAGTCACTGGATCATTTCTTTTAGCTCTTAACGATTTTTTAAGTACACCAACTTGAGCTAAAATTGCAGTTATATTTTTCATTTGACTTTTACACTCTATAAACTGGATAATATTATAAATTATTGAATTGGCAAAAAGTTCAAGAATTCAAGTTAGGGGAGTTGAAGTGATTTCAATGCCTGGAATGATTGAAAGTAATTTCAACGACCGCAATCATTTCAATTTTCCTCTCGCATAACTAATTAAGTAGTCTGGATAATCGTGGAGATTGATTAACTTTTTTTTTATTTTTATTGTTGTCTGTGGTATGTAAGAGAAATAATAAACGTTTCTGCGAGTTTATAAAATTTCCTTGATTCTGATAGAGATACTGAAGGAAAACCTATTCATATTATCTGCAAAAACAAGTTATTCGAACTTTAAGTTAATTTTTTTATATAACTTTGTGAACGTGTCTTGGAAAAAATTGTTAAATAATATATTTTCAAGTCTGTTGCGCAATCTCATAACCATACATTCGTCAGTAACAACACATGTTAATTTTTTTTTACAATCAGGAAACTGCAATTTATACTAGTTTTGCATGCAGCGCAACGGTTCACTTAAAACAAGCTATTCAAAGAAAACAGTCGACGCACGATTTCTATTTCATTTATTTTTCATAGTCACGCCTCCTTGCTCATAACTTTAAGTGAACCAATAACGAAAATTACTTTTATGATAATGTCTAAAATTATTTCTAACTCACAATCAATTTATATTAGCGTCTAGAATTATTTTCAGTTCAATTTATTTATCTGAATTTTAGATAACATGTTGTGAAATATTTTTCGAGTGTTTGAAAAATCTAAAAGTATTGACTATAGGTTCGGTTGATTAAACTCTAAACTTGATATATATTATTTTATTTTATTAGAAGTGTAAAAAAATGCCTTTTTCGAATTTATTTTGGATTAGCGAATTAAAATAGTTGTGCTCTCATTAAGTGCAGATATAGAGCTTCTCGTTGCCCTCTTTGCTTCTTTTTCCTCTCGTTTGTCGGAGTGCTCTTTTGTTTCGTCCTTTCACATTGAGAATGAAGATATCTCTGGTCGGCGTGACGCGCGAATCTTGGCGGCTTATCGTGACCGAAACACAAACGCATTATTTGTCTGACTTGCCCGCTGCCAACTCCCTTGAAAAATATTCAACTTGAAATAAATCATATCAAAAGACAAGTTTCGGGAAAAAACGAGAAAATTTTTATTTTCTGCCTTTTGAATTTGCGGTCTGATCTGCATTCGAAATTTTCCAGCTCAGCAGTTTGGAACCATTTAGAGTCATAAATTTATCATTTTTAAACGCTTCAGGTACTTTATGTGTTTTCAGTCCATTCAGTTACTTCAAGCACTTTCAGTTACCTCAAATACATTCAGTTACATCAAGTACTTGCAGATACTTCAAGTTTTTTCAATTGTTTCAAGTACTTTTAGGAACTCAAATTACTTTTATATATTCGAAGCACTTTAGGTACTCAAATTATTTTTAGGTGCCTAAAGAACCTTTAGGGACCTGCAGTACTTTCAGGTACCTACATTACTTTATATATCTGAAACACATTTATAAATCTAAATTACTTTTAGGTATATAAAGTACATTTAGGTACCTAAAGTAATTTCAAACGTCTTAAGTACTTTTAAGTACCTAAAGTATTTTAGATACCATAGTATCTTAGATACATGTAGTACTTTTATATTAGGTACTCAAATTGATTTCAGACACCCAAAGTACTTTTAGTTTCCCAAATTACTCCCACTTACTAAAAGTGCTCTGGATACTTTCGGGTATTATGGATATAATCAGGTACTCCTAGAAGTTTCAGGTCTTAAAATAACATTAAGGTATTTTTTCAGTTTCATATACTACAATTACATTGTGGTACCTGAAGTACTTACAGGTATTTCAAGTACTTTCACTTACCTCAAATACTTTCAGGTACGACAAGTACTTTTCTCAAGTATTTCTTGTGTACTTTTAAATACGTTTGCATTGGTAAAAGCTTCTATATCTTAGATAACTTAGATACCTAAAGAGACCTTCAAAGTGTCATAATATTAATTATTTTTTATTACTATCTGCAATGGCTTTTGACGAGTTTTATTACCACAAATTATATTTGAGTTTCCTGTAAATTTTAACGCTTTATTATTATAGTCAGTTCAAATTCTAAGCAATTAGAAAACTAATAATTTATTAAAGTCGTAAATAATAAAATATACCTAATTATCGTTCCAATAAACAATAATATAACGAAACGATTTAGCAATGAAAAATGAACGTGTGAAAATCTCAATAAAGTGCTCCTATTTCTTAAGAATACCCAACACGTGTAAAATATCCACACAGTAGAGAGAGCGTTTATGATCAGACATAAAGTATCCAGGCAAATTAACCTTCCTGGCCTGAAAGTCTCTAGCTATTATTTTCACACTGAATTAACATTAAATCTTCGTGGAATCAATGATTTTGCGGTTTAATATCAAATATTTATTATCTGAAAAGCATTACTAATAGATCTTTTATTTTTACTTGGTTTCAATTTATTAAAACGCAGTAAATATGGTAACACGTTCAAAAATGATAAATTTAGTCGCAAAAGGTATTTGTGGCACTTTCCGGTACTTGTAGTACTTTCGGGTATTTTCGAGTACTTTTAGGTACTTGTACCACTTTCACTCACTAATAGTTCTTTCAGGAACTTACAGAACTTTTGGGTATTTATAATACTTTCAGTTACTTGTCGTAATTTCAGGTATTTGTATTACTTTCAGGTACTTGTGGTATTTTCAGATATTCAAGATGCTCCCAATCACGCGTTGTATATTGAAATAATTCTGGTAAATGGGGTAGTTCTTGGCACACGTGGTACTTTCTGGTACTTTTGTACATTCAAGTACCTGAAGTAATTTCAGGTAATTTAAGTATTTTCCGGCATATCTACCACTAGTATATCTAAATATCCTTTAAATTCTATTTAATTTTATTTAGTTCAGGATATAGTTATGATTACGATGAGCAGAAGCTATTTCTGTAAAGCAGAAAACAGATATATAAAAGAAGAAAAGAAAGAAGGTACCTAAAAGAGAAAAAAAGAGAAATAAGGTTTTAGTTTCGGTAAGCTGGAGCTACGTCAGTGGTGTTTATGTTTACCAAATTTTATTAGATAGGCTCATTATTAACAACAAAACGCAATGGGCCCGTCATGGACCAGCGATAAAGTGGAGGAGTTCCCAAAAAAAATAACGAGACAAAAACAAGTCCTATCAATTTGTTCTTGCAAAGACGCCGGGCGCGGGCCAGAACGTGGGACACCGAAAACAAGTCGACACGGATCTCGCATCCACTTTTTTGTTGTCGTTTTCCAGAGACACGCAACCGCCACATACGAATAAACAGGTTGCTCTTATTTATAGGAGCCCAAAGTCATTTCTCATTTTTTCCTCCTTTTTTTCAAAGAAATTCAAAAAGTACGAAACCGCTGATTTCTTTTAATTTTTTATCCACCCAAGTACAAAATGAAAAATGAAACCAAGAAAAGAAAATTTTTATATTAAAAGAAAAACGAGACTTAGAATATATCAAAAAATCAAACCAGATAAGGTTCATGAAAGAACTGCTGAATGGTCCGGATTTACGTTAAACGAGACTTTTTACGTTCTCAATTTAAAGTGGAATCGTCTAAAGTGCATTAAGTCGTTCGTTCCAAAGTGCATAATGACGACTTTTTCAGATTAGACTTCTGCGGCCAAGTTCGTAAAGTGCTATGTTTACGAACTATTCATACAAGTCAAGGAAAAAGTAAACAAAAAAATAAATAAATAAATAAATAACAGTTTTTATGGCGGTACACAAATTAAGGAATATACTACCTTCGGAGCCATAAAGTGCTATTTATAATCGCACTATTTTGAAGATTCAACAATCCGGGGAATAAAAGATTATTGATCAGTGGTTTCATTTTACGAAAGTCTTTATTTTGAGTCTGGAAGACACTTGAGCGTTTATCTAATGCGATTTGAAACCCGTAGCTAATTTTCCAGTTGGCTGAGCAGATAAATCTCGATCGGTTGTTGAAACGTCCCTCAAATTTGACATTGAAAGAACGCATGTAACTCGATCAGGCAAGGGTGGAATCAGGAATCCTGATCCGGAGAATGGGAGTGATTTGGACTTCGCGGAAGGATTGTCATAAAGTTCAGAAAGGCGTAAGATATCTTAATGTCACTTTTATGGCGCAGGAGCAAGTCGAAGATCTCCTGCAGAACCGCCCTCGCGAATCCGAGCCAAATATGGACTCCAGGCACAGCGTCTTAATCCGGATCATGATCGCGATCATGTGAATTGTCTCATTTAAAACTGGCGTTCCCCCGCTCGAGGCTCCGGACAAATAAAGAGCTTGAATTACAGTCTCACGCGCATGCGCCGCGAACCCGTGTCGCCGGTAGATGGCCTTGCGAGATGACGTCGGGGATGACCCCCATTGTCTTCAAGGGCGAAAGGCTTGGCCCCTAGATTAAAAAGTGTCTGATGCATCTTAATTCGTACAGACTCTTCTCTTGGCACATGATGCACGGCGTACTGATAGTTTTCAATATCCCGGCGAGGGAAAATTAGATTTTGAATATCTAAATTTGACTCGAGTACTGCTATTGGAGTACCAGTAAGAATTACGATTGACCTAAAGAAATTCTTTAACAAAACTCTTGATTGCGAAATTAACAACAGTGATTAACCATAATAAAGTACGACTTCTGTCTTGCTGTCTTTTCACAGATTCTAGGAATTTTAAGATACTAAGATCGAAGCTTTGCTTGGGTTCCAGGTCGGTGCACACTTCGAGATTGGTGACGAGGCTAGGTGTGAGTGGGGAGAGTTAAGCGAGGGTGGCAAATTGAGGTATAAGCTAGCGGCTCTTGGGTGGGGGCAAGACAGAGAGAAAGGCAGAGTCCACCTGTTATGAGTGGAAGTAAACTAAAGAGACGGAAAGATGCCCGAGGTTCAGCGCTCGGACTCTCTCAGATCCGCCATTGAGGGAGAGAACTGCTACCCATCCGAAAAAGCCAATTCGCTACACGATGCTTCCCCTTCCGGTTTGAAGCCTGCTGAAAGAAGCGTCTCCTTCAATCGAGACGTCCACGTCAAGAGGATCGGTGAGTCCAGGCCAATCACACCACAAAACCTTGTGTGAAAACGCTGCTTGACTAACGAACCAGTGTCTAATTTCCAGTCCAGTCCAGTAGCCATTTTCCTACTTCTTCCGTCCTCCAATGTTTCAACATTTCCTGTGAGCAGACAATTTTTAATCTTTTCTGTAGCACCAGGAAATTTTTGAAAATTGAAAGTCACCTGACCTGACCTGACCTGATTTGACCTGACCTGATCTGACCTTATCTGACCCCGTTACCTACTTCCTTCTTGTAAGCTACTTTAGCTTTGCGATGCCAACGTAACAAGACCTTTTGGATCAGAGTTCGTGTGTTAAGCAGCGTCACGCTACCAGCTCCACGCGAACTTGACCTAACTCAATCCTAACTTGTCTGAACTCTGCAACGAGTCAATATTAATATAACACTAAATAATCAAAGCCTGCGGCCACTAACGGCACGATATTTCTGACGATCTGGCACTGTTAGAGAATTCTTTTCATTTTATTATTGGAGATATAGGACAGAATGTTCTACAGCACAGAAAAGCAAAAGATAAAGTTTAGGTCAATTTCAGGTTAAGGATTAAATTGCAATACCAACGCCACCTGGTTCACTTTGATTTCTCTAAAAAAACAAGATGGCGATTTTAAATCAGTTACTTCTTGGGCATTAAATAATTTTTGGGTTGTTTACAATATTTTGAATCATGTCAAAGCAGAATTATAAAGTAATACAGATTTTTCTAACAGTGTCTCGTCGGTGATCTGAATGATCGTCCATTTTCTTTATAATTAATTCAGTAATATCATTAATCAATCTTTGTCTTTAACGATTTGTGTCCTTGGCTCTTGCCAATATTGTCTTTCGTCTCATATGTTTTGTTATCTCACATGGGGCTCGTACTGGTATTGTGTGTTTGTGTGCAGGACTCAGCAGTTCCTCTTTCCGTTACTCTTCATTAATTGTATTAACTCACAAAACATTTTTAATTCTCACATTCAAAGAATTAATAAATTAATGAAGCAGCTTACACCGCAGTACGTTTTACTACATATTAGATTTTTCTACACTTTATAACCCATCAGAACCCAAATAGAGGCGAGGAAGAGCCTCTGATTGGTTCTAATTCTGCTTCTTTGATTAGTTACACATCGTAACCCGTCAGCAGCGCCTCCTCCCCTCCATTTAGGTTCTGATTGGCTACAAAGCATAGTAAAATCTACTGTATAGTAAAAATTACTGCGGTGCAAACTGTCTCAATAGCAGTTAATACGACCTCAATAAAAAAAGTCATCATCAAGTAAACCTTTCATAATATTGATTAATACTTGAAGAATCTGAAAACCAAAATCATTCAATGGAACTTTTGTGTTCAGCTAAGTAGCCTAATAAACTTTCTTTTCCAGGTAACTTGATATAAACATAACGATCCTAATTGGGAGAAATGGTAAACCCAATGGTTAGATTTCACGCGATACTATTTTTCAAACAACGCGGAAATGTTTTTTTCGAAGTAATTGCGACGAGAAAGCCTCGTAATCGCCTTTAAATTACGTATAATCTGGACGTGAAAAAAATTCAGCTTATTAGTGAATTCCTGACATTTGTGGACTTTTGAACCCACATTCGTGTCCCGTTTCATATGCTGAGTAGAAGAAAATGGCAGAGCTAATGTCAGCCTCGACGAATCCCAACAAGTAGAGCAGTGAAAATGACAAGGGTTTCGTACCGAGATCTGAACTGTCATCCTGAAATGTATATATTTACGTGATCAGATTTCCACAGTATTCCCCTTCAACCTGGAAATCCAGAGGAAGGAATAAATAAAGTAGCATAAATTTGATAAAATTACACATTAGATTAAGACAGTTATTGACTAAATTAGATTGTTGTTGAACTTTCACTTTTAGAACTGGATCATTCTAAGTTACACGAAGAGAATGTCTTTCATAAACTCCGCGGGGCTTACATTTTATTTGATAATAAATACAGTCTTATCTTCTTTTCGCAATATTCTAAAATTGATCGAAAATTCCTTTCCGCAACGAAAGATTTAAATCCTTCATCGCTAATACTCGTACACACCAAAATCAAGGAAATCAAATGAGCATCCCGCAGAGCTACCATACCACTAGAAAATTAATGGGTAATAAAGTGAAGTAACTGTCGCCAAACTGGCATTTGTATTATTTTATAGTGACATCCATCCACTTTACGAGCGGTCCCTTGACACGTGATAGGTGCATTCATGCTTTGTCCAGGCATTGAAGTCTATATAACAAGTATTCAAACGACAATTTGATTATAATATAAACCTAAGAGATAGATAATTTCGCAAATAGGGTTGTTTGAAGTAACAAACCAGTCAACAATTTCCAGTTAGTTGATGAGCCTAATGAAACAGAATTCCGCAACAATCTCTATCAGGAAGCAAAGAGAGCTGCAGGTTCGAATCAGACTCTGGGATTGTCGGAAGGAGAGCGGCCCAGTCTTTCTTCCGTGACAATAAATTGTAGACCCATCGCAAAGGACAGGAAGTTTCTTCTTCGCGCTGACGAGTCGGAATATCAACGTCACGAATGATCAACGGCGCCATTGTCCGATTCGCTCTTTGTCGAAAGCGTCCTGGCTCGAGATCACAGTTAATTCGGGAAGCTTACAATTGCCGCACGACAAATGAACGACGCGAGAACTCGACGTATCATTCTCCGCAGGGAGATAAGTTCTGAAGATTATTATTATTATCCGGGAAAGATTAATAAAAGCAAAGGGGTTGAATAGCGCTGTACTTATAGGCCGGTAGAGATATAACAAGCAAAAAGGGTCGCAAATCAAAACTGTAAAACATTATAAAATAATATGTACTTAAAAAATAACAAGCAAAGGGGTTTCAAAATATCAGGCAAGGGGATTGTAAAAATAGTAAGCAAAGGGGTTGATAGCGCTGTATTTTTTGGCCGAAATAACATTATAAAATATTATATAAAAAATGACAAGCGAAGGGGTTGCTGAATAATAGACAGGGGGATTGTCAAAAATAGTAAGCAAAGAGGTTGTAAGGCGCATTTTTTTATGGCCGAGAACATATAGATCAAAGAGTGATTATTATTTATGTTAAACGATAGATTTTAGTTTCATCTTGTGGCGTTATGCGGCGCCAGTATTCTCAAAATTTGAATTCTGCCATTGGCTGTAATTTGGCGCGCGATTCAAAATGTCGCTTCAACCTGCGACTGAAACCAGATCAACAACGGTAGATATAAACTTAGATAGAGCAATAGGTCAGTTGCAGCATGTCAGAGCAAGATTCAAAAGATATGCAGATTTATACGTTGAGAGAATACAAATTGTGCTGATGGAAAGTAGTTTGAATCCTGCAGGGAATTGCAACCAGCTTCGTAAAAAGCATCGGGCCTTCGTTACCAGTCATCCGATTTGAGAATCCTCGTCAGGGGAAACATATCTGGGTGAATTCCAATTACGGATCTGGCAACACATTCCAATTAAAGATGCATAAATAATTCCTGCCTCACGTAGGTTTTTCTACGTTTGCATGCCACGACCGCTTGCACTCGTTACCAAGATGGTGCGTGCAAATATGCGTCGCAACTCCGCCTCTCGCGCGGACTTTGTTCGCGAACGCATGAATGTACCTTCTCGATGCAGGCCAGTCCCTCATTGCCCTCCCACTTTGAAAGATTGTGGTGCTGCAAGGGCTGGTAGAGAATAAATGGCCACCCCGTGGTTCTCAGTTATTATCAGATCTCGAGCGTTTAACAACGAAGAATTAAATAAAACTGTAATGACGAGTTACCCTTTTTTCCTTCCCACTTAATAAGTGTTTGACCTTCTCAATGCAAACGATATGAACCCAGCGGACAATTCCGAGAAGTCTATTCTACAGTGCAATTCTATCACTCACCGCCAATCCAAAGTCGGTAATGAGTTTTATTTTTAGAAGTCGCAACAGGCTCGAGAGTTGTACTTGTTAGAGGCACGAAAAAAATTTCTGCTGTGATCATGTAGGTGATTACTGAGATGTACTCGGAAAAATAAAAGAAGGATCCTATACGAGCATCTCGTAAACTTCCCTCGTGCGAAAATACTCAGCTGCGGCACTGGAGAGTGCACGCCTAGCTCGGGATTGAAAAAATGCTGAGGATTTTTTGTATTAGCCACCCTCGAGGCTTTTACCGACTACAATGCAGTGATAGGGATGTCTGATAGTCGATAGAAAAATTCCCTGGAACCGAGAGTGTACAGGTGGTTGAGTAGAGGACACTAAGTTTACGCAGTATAAGAAAAGTCTGCCGCTTTCCCTTTTCCTGCCCCTTCGTCGGAGAACGATAACTTTTACACACGATCACGTGGTAATAAACGAGCGCCGCTTGCGGCGAGCCTGGGAACCAGCTTCACGGCTTCGGCTTAGATCCGCGCAACTAGATTCCACTTCGATAATGTCGAATGTCTGGCTCATAACTTTCCCCGCTTGTCGCGGCGGCGAGCCAGCATTCCCGACATCGTTCATTCACAAGAGGACGAAGATCTGTTTGACTTTTTGAGAAGCTGAAATAGGTTGATGTCGGACACAGCGGGATATTGCGCGCATAGGTAAAATATCTTAGGAAAAACGGCGCGCGACTTGACATGGAAGTAAAAGAAAATAAAGGACAATGATGAAGGGTATTGAGAAGAAATGCAAATGAAAGAACCTGAGATGCAAAGTAGCTTCTGCAGCTGTGAGGATGATGAAGCGGTATGAGGGAAGACTTGCGTGGCAAAATTTGCGTAAACTAATTGCAAACCAAGTCTACGACATGATGAGACTGGGAGACACCGATCAATCGGTCTCTGATCATTGTGATCGAGCTTCTGATGGGCATCGGAGCTGGCTCGTAAAGTCATCGATGGTGATTCAATTAGGGTGATATTAGCAGGAATATATAGTTCGGTAGGTGCGTGGATGAATTCACGTTAGGGAGAAATGGGAAAACGGCTTCAGAGACTCAAAGCGAGACGTATCATTAGGTTAGATCGTTAGATCTTAACTGATCGCTCCTACCGATCTCGAGAGTAGATCAGTGGAAGAGATCGATAAGCTGGACCGTGGCTCAGCTTGGTCGATTAACGACGTCGTTGAAAATCACGAGTTTCAATTAAGGCGCTGATAGACTGTCTCTCGCGAGAAGGGATTAAAAACAAGCCGTACATCCTCCGCAATCGATTGTCTCCGGAATACAATATATCCGATGGAGCGCGAGACCGTTCTGCGGAGGTTATGGATTGTCCTTGTTGCAGAGGCTGGTATTCCCACGTCCCGTGGTGCATTGGCACGTCAGTTAATAATTAACTGACTGCGAATAGAGTACCGACGTTTAACCAATCCCGTGAGTCGTCGGTACGTTAGGCTGGGTATCTCCGCAGGAACCCTAGGCAGCCGAGAGCAGAGGCAGGTATGTACGTACCGCCGAAGCCAGAATGGCGGAGAGATACCTCATAAGATAGTCGTTTTAAAATCACGGTCCGTGCGCAAGGGCTTATGAACGATTTATGTTCAATTAAACCGCCTTGCAATCTGACTCTGATGTTCGCTTTGTGAGCTACAAGGTGGGTAGCTGCTTGGCTAGAGAGCTGGTGGCGCGACCGCGACCGCGGCAGCAGGTGTGCCGTGAATCCGAGGTCGTGTTAAAGATAAGGAAGACGGGATTAAAGAAGCGAAAGAGGTACCGGAAGTAAGAGTTGAAAGGGGGATAAAAGGTAGCTTCGTGCTCCTTCGCCTCACACTTAAAAAAATTATCGTCAATTGAAGAAGTGATGGCTTCCAAAGGATACTTTCCAAGAAGCAATTTTCCATCCCCTCTCTAAGTCGGAAACTTTGCTAATGAATCTTTTTGGAATGATTAACGTCAAAGATTCTAGTTATTAAAGGCAGGATCTACAAGAAAAAGTGTGGGGAAATGTCTTTAGGTAATCCGATCTTCTATTTCCTAAGAGTGTTAGTTGAATACAATCTGTTGCCTGATGCATAAGAGGGCAATAGTAATGGTCTCTACCTACTCGGCGGACGGGTATTCGATGTAGTCCCTGATACAGACGAACACGCCGATATAAATAATGCGAGATATAGCCAATGCTTTACGAGTCGATAATTGCTGCAAGATGAATGGCTCATCACGGCACTCTTCTCGACAGCCCCAGTACTAATGTTTTAACCTAACGTCCCCATCAGGGCCAGCTAGCGCATCAATTCACCTTCTCGCTTACGTGCATCACATGCTAATCCGATAGCCTCTTACTTCTGCGAGGTGCGTACTAGAAGATACCGTCTTGGCCATAATTAGTCTTCCTGAAGAAGAATCTCATCTCAGAAGAGGCTGGAGATCCTTTTATTTCAAGGCATCAAAACTAAAATTGTTTTGCTCTACTTTTAAAGAAGAGAATCACGGAAACTAGAATTTTGGAACGTTACCCTAATGTTTCATTTCCAACATTTCCTTCCTCGGTGGTAGAGTGAATCATGTTTTGCGAGTATTCGCTGCCCTGAAACAATGTCGTGTATTGCAAGCATTAAAAGTGGCACAGTGTATTAGCAGACACAAGGCACGCTAATCGCGCAACGACCTCTTTCCTGGGGATCTTGTCGATGACCTCGACAAGATGTTCTCCATGGGTTCCGCAGTCTCTCGGTTCTCCAGCTGCGACTATGACGCTATAAATCCATCAAATGCCTCGTAGGAAACCCTTAACTCATCTACACCTTGTTACAATACGCGACGGTCCTGCTAATTACTGTTAATTTGCACGTGATGAAGTTCGAAACGAACCTAACATTCTCATAATAAATACCAAACGTGAATCAATAGGCTCGATCCTTTCCCCCAACCCGTCTCATCGTCTAACGATGAGCGTTTTATAGCGAGGGACTAGGCCAAGATTTATATGGATCTAGTTTTTTTCGTGTAGCAAATTATATTTTCTTAGAAATCGGAACACTGCTTCGGAAGGGATCGAATTAATAAATCATAAAATATTCTCCCTCCTGGAATTTAGGGCTATAAATTTATCTTCGAGAGAAGGGATTGATTTGCCCTTCTAAACACAAAAACAGGGAGGATATAAATCCCGGTAATTATTTAATTATTGCTTTCTCCACTTGTCGGACTCTTTGGTTTGAAAGTGATTAGAAGGCTCCAATTAATTCTAAATTCAATATCAACAAAACTACCATTAATTAATCTAAAATAGTTTTAGAAATTTATTGCTGCAGATTATTAATGATTGATAAATTATATTTATGTTGGAAGACGGATTAATGCTAAATGTTCTTGGTCATCTTTAAGTTATGGGATCTGTGACGTTTGAAGAATGACGAGTTCTTTCATCTGAAAATACAAATACTTAATTGTGGAAGCGTAATGCAAGCCTGGGATAAGAGACGATTGCGATCTTGCCAGTGAGACTACTCTGGTTTAGCCGGTTGTACTGTGCCGTTTTGTACACACCCGTTGACCTTTGGCTCGACCCTTCCATCTGATTCGCTATTCTAATTCTAGTTCCTGATCCCCCGGCGGTGGTGCCGTTCTATAACGATCGAGGTCACAGATGTTACCCGTCACTTAGGCATAATGTAAGGAAGGTCTTATGCCGAAAGGTCATGCTCATATGAATTAGAATTCAACCTGAAGCCTGATTTAAATTATCGCGCTTGTTAACCCTACGAAAAATCAGCGATTCCCAACCAGATTCCATGCTCTTACCCAGATTTATAATTCTTGTAAAACGTTATTTTAGAAGCATGCAACAAAAGTTCCATTCTCGAGAGAATTATTATCTGATTAGCTTAGGATAATCATCAATCACAATCTAGTTCTAGAAATCGTAACTTAATTGCAACTTTCTTATTGTTCCAGGACGTGGAGCACCGCGAGTGACTGCGGCTCTCGTTGGAGATGGAGAAGGTAGGTTGATCACCACTCCGATCCACAAGGAGAGCATAACCTCTCGCAGCAAGGAAGATCTAGCACAGGAGGCTGCTCTCGTGCTCCAACAGGCGGACAGTGTAAATTGCGTGGCGCACGACAATCGGCGCCTGCCGGGCAGGTTCAGCACACTTCCGGTTCGTCGGAAAGAAAAACGACGCGAACTTCCGCTTGATTCGAGGCGCAGAAGTGAGGAACTCGGTATCACGACCCAGAACTTGGCCGAGACACCCAAGTCAAAGAAGAAATCGCTCGAGAGGAGCCACAGCGATGCGAGCGCGAAAAAGTTTAAGAATACGATTGCTAAACTCTTCTCACCCAAATTAGAGAGAAAGGGCAAGCCTGTGAGTCGAAGCGCGAGCGACGCGGGCAGCAGTACCAGATCGCATAGAAAGAGAAGCGGGAGTGAAAGTGAGGGTTCGCACATTGGTACCGCGAGAGCCAAGAAACAACTCTCGCCAATAATCGAAGCCTCCCCCTACGTGGACCAACAGCCCTTCAACTTCGGCAGCAAATTCGAGGTAAAAAAACCGAAGCAAGACGAGAGCAAGGTTATCGAAGTCTCGGTTAATAGGCCCCCTAAGTCTCCACGGAAAGAAGAAAAAATCATTCCCATATCCATTGAGCAAAGGAACGACGACGAAAAAGAGAATCAAACCTCCTCGCCGAATCGGAAGGTCGACGTTGACGAGGTGGACCAGGCTGGGAGTAATATGTTGCACAGCAGCAGATACGATCAGCAACACGGAGAAGAGTCTACGATCCATAAGATGATACACCGGTTGTCTAACGATCGCTCACCCCCGCCCCAACTTACAAGGACCATGGTATCGCCAGGTCCCGGCTTTGGCCACAATAATAATCGACCCTTCTCCTATACCAGACCCAACGAGTCTAGTCCTCCACCTCCTCAGAACGGTGTCATTTACGCCCAGGTACAGCTGGACAAGAAGAAAGCTCAGAGGAGCCACTCTGATAGCGATGAAGGTCTTGGTCTTGACAGAAAAGACTCTTCTAGAGAAAACAGTCCTGCGGAGAAGGAATACCGAAGGACTGATTATTACTCCAATGATCTACGGCGTAATAATGAGATCAACAGTTTCAAATCTCGTTACGAGGAAGACCGGAAAAATGCAACACATTTCGGCGACTTTAGCAAGACGGAGTTCCTCAACAGGAGCGCTGAAACCAAGCGGGGTCACGAGTTCGAAGAGATTAACCGGAATCTTTTTGACAAGCCCGAAAAGTACACTTCCACTATTTTTGTTGATACCTCAAGTCGCGGCAGGGCCGATGGTATGGATGCAAGACGTCGAGACAGTGCTGAGTTTTCAAGGCCTGCTGATAGAGGAATCTCAACCAAGACTTCTGAACTGAGCGCGAGGCGTGACCTCCTGGAATCTAGGATAAAATCCCGACTCCTCGCGGACGAGATGTTTGCTTCAAAGAACAGCATCAATGTTCCCAAGAAGAGCGAGCACGAAATCATCGATAAACCCATCGTCCCTTCGCCCGTGACCCCTAACCGGGTCGCTTCACCCAAGCGTTACGCTGATACTTACATCACAGAAACGCGGACGAGTAGCAATGGAGAGAAGTACATCTTCGAGAAAGAGATCCACGAGGACAATGGAAAGGTCTACGGGTACGAAAAAAAGATAAACAAGGTTTCAACCGATGCTTTTATTGAACCAATGCCCAGAGAAGGTTACACCGTCGAGACTAGAACAGATAAGTACGGGGATAAGTACATTGTTGAAACACGTACTCACGAGGGCTTCGCCGAGGACTTTAAACCCTTCCTGAGTGACAGATCAAGGAACAGTCCAGAGGAGAGATTCCAGAGGATCAGCCCCGAAGAGCGCCGGCAAAGATCCACGAACAGTCCCAAACCGAATTACCTCAGTGAAGAGCAGAACCGCCTCAGAGAATCTCGAGACGACGTCCTCTCGTCGCCGATTGTTGTCAACAAATTTTCAGAAAGGAAATTCTCCAAGAGCGAGGATGTCCTCAACCGTCATCCAAGACCCATCCGAGAGCCCTACGTTCCCAAGTCGAAAAGAACCTTCGAGTCGATCCGCGGGCGAAGCAAGTCGACTCAGCGCCTGGATGAGATCGGAGAGAACAATAAGGTGAGATCCCTCAGGAACGAGTACAAGACGAGATCCCATGAAAACCTCAGCACAGCGGATTACGTGAACGCCAGGGATCTTCGACGCCCCTTAGGTTCGACTATGAACGGCTATAAGCATCGTTCCCAATTCGTTAAACGCGATCTTGACGACCTCCGTGAAGGCCCCAACGACGATTACGATACCGACATCTCGCAAGTGACCAACAGCCAACTAGAGTCTAAATACTATAAAGAAACTCGCACTACCCAGAGGTATCTCAAGAAGCAAGCCCTGCAAGATGACTACGATAGCTCACCTCCTCGTATAAGACTCGACCGCGGCGGGTACAATTCAAGCAGATACGATTCAGATACGACAGCCCGAGACTCAATTAGATGTGAAACGCGTTTCTCTGATTCCTCTCGTGGGATTCGGAAGGATTACAGAAAAGTTGAAGATGATCCGAAAAAGCCGCTTCGAAGGTCGCGCAACCGATTGGACTATCTTGACGACTCGGATGCAAGGGACAGTCTGCGTGGAAAGAACTCTAACGGGAGACTGGAGACATTTGATGAACCGCCCTCGCGACCTCCGAGGGTTCATCACGAGAGCAAATTGCGACATATGCGTCACGAGACAAGAGGACACGTGGAACGTCGTCATCGGGAAACTCGGCTTAGTGATCCAGATCGGAAGGATCGTCTTGCGGACTCAGGAATTGAGAATGACTATCGGAGGGATTCTCAGGAAGCAGATAGGCGCGAACCTTTGGAATCGGAGGACGAGGGATTCGCGACCTTGCAGTTTATTAAGCATGAGCGAAGGCACACAGATAGGAACATGAATCTTACGCCCTCGGAGAAGCGGAAGTACGACAAGTACGTTATTGAGACGAAAACCACGGTGACCTCGAAACCACCATCAGGTGCTGATAAAAAGTATGAGAAGAAGGCGGTCAAAAAGAGTGGGACCATGAGCAAGGTGAAACAGTTGTTTAGCAAAAAGGAAAAGAAGGCTAAAGAGGAGAAGATCAAGAAAAACTTCAGGAGCAGTAATAGTGGGGCCCATACTGATGATGAAGTGACAACAAGATACAGGGAGTACCGCGGGGACCAGCTTCGAAGTGCAAGGAGTGCCCGTGACCTTGGAAGCGACATTAATCAGGTGAGTCTTCTAATATTTTTTTTACAACCGGTTTATCATCTTCTTTTCTAAATCTATTCCAATTCCGAGAAGCCAGAGATTGAATTGTAATGTAAAAAATTTGCATAAAATGAATAGAACTGCGAATACTAATCGTGACTGGTTCTATTCTTCGACAAGTACTGCGTCATCTCTATCTATAATCCGCTGAAAGAATAGGTGGTTCGGGAGCCCACGCTTAAAATGCTTTTAAAGTATTTATCTCGCAGAATAAAAAAGTATGAACCCGTTTTCTTGCTCACATTTGACCCCGCTATGGCATGTTGTCGCATGGCTCGCTCATTGAATATGCAGCCTAGGTATAAAAGACCTTAAATGGAATTTTGTAACGGAACTTTTATATCGTTGAAGAAGAGCTTCCTGTTTTACAAAACGTGGAAAAATGACTGCGCGACACGCTCGCCTGACTCTCGCGATTTCGAATCGTACCCCTTCTGTTGAAACTCGAGACGCTTTTACACAGTTTCTTTCTTTTTTCTACATTCTGAAAGATTCAGATATAAGGAAGAGATTGTTCATAAAGCCTTTTCATTTTTTTTTTGCCTAGCCTAGGAGAACAATTACAACTTCCAATATAAAAAATCGTCCTGCGATAAAATCGCTCAAGCATTCTACATTTCAATGAAATGACTTGAGAATCAGCCAAATATGCAAACAATAAGTACGAAGGCATTGGTAATCTCGCGGAGTCTCACGGTTAGCTATTATTCGATTGCACAACTGCGTTCGGAATAACAGGTGGTTTATATCGTGCAACGAATTGGTCAAGTGGCATTTAAATTTGAGCACAATTTCAGTCCGACAATGTAAACGCACACACGGGCAATAGTGGCAATAATATCTCGGTCGATCCACGCCCAGGTGCAGAGATACATGCTCGGATACCTCGCGAGGTGGTGAGGGTGCTTTCACAACGTCCGGTGAGTAAAAGGAGATCGCAAAAAACCCATTAACTCCCAGCCGGTAATTAATAATAAACGCTCGTAAAACAGACCATTATGCTTTATCCGCGATAGGGAATTACTTACAAGTCGAGAAACTTTCGCGAAATCCGTTTACTTCCCGCTGACTTCGCTGCCTGACTTTACACCCACGGAAATGATTTATTTCTATCGACTGCGTTTCGCCAGTACACAAACCTACTATCTTCAGCCGATTTATGTTTTTAAAATTAGAGAAGCAATAAATAAGTCGATTTTGTAAGTGATTTACCTCTCGCGAGTTCGTAAAAAATATTTGACAGCTCTATTTTGAAAAAATTAGACCTGGGCTTGGGTGATACCATTGGGTTTGAAGATTTGGAACCTGAAGAATGTAACTATTGTTTTATTGAGTGAAAACGAAAGCAATTGATTAAGAATAGCTGATTATAGATGATGGGGTATGATGTGGTATCTGTGGATGATCCTTGGTATGCAGAGCCCACACCTCCTGCGCATTGCACCCACAAGCTGACCTATACAGAAAGAGATACATCCATTTATACTACTATGAGCTCTCCCAATCCATCGAAAGTTCACTTTACAATAATGGCATTTGCTCTACGGCACGTCTGAATCGTCTGATATATTGCTCCGGCGGGGCATTAGAATTTATTAGCTCACTTCGCTCGGGCGTGTTCGTAGCTCTGTACGACGACTCGAATACCGGATTGAGTTGGCCGATATTGACTTTCCAGATCGCTACCGATAAAGCTGTTTACATGCACCACGGAAACGATCGCGCCGGACAGCTTGCCACCCTCGCACGATCGACCAATTTTCCATTTTTTCCCCTGCGAACGAACAAGCGGTCGCACGATCCGTTAGCGCGATTGCTCGAGAAATGGTGCGCTGCTCGACGCTAGAGTCCCTGAGTTCAGATGTCGAATGAGCAACTTTTTGCCGCCGGCTCTACGGTCTCTTCGTTCTATGTCTCTTCCGGTTAAAGGAAGTTCTAAACCCGGGCTCCTCTTATCTTTCACCTCTTTCATTTTCTTCCGTTAGGAATAGGTACGTAGTCGATCCCGGCATCTTTGTGAACTTTGCGTCCGAATTCTCACCGTTCTTCTGCTACGATTATCATTTAAATCACCAATAATTACCAATAATTACCAGCTCACCAATTTCTTCGAACCAATTAAGCTCGAACGGAATATAATCACTGTAAGTAAAGTTTGTTGCCGGAAGTTCCTACGCCAAGTTCACTCCCGTGAATGAATCTCCGCCATCTATTGGAGCTTCCGGGGGGACGTTAGGATCTGGACGTTGATTGGTGCAATCCAGTGGGAGTTAGAAGACTCCTAGAGTTTTAAGCTCTGCCTAAAGTTTGGCCATCGATTGAAAGTCTTTTCTTGAAGAACCCTAACACAAATCCATGTATAATTTCTCTAAAAATACCAAGGTAGGCCATCAATCTGAAGTTCCTTTTTACGAAGGTAGTTAGGATTCCAGAGAGAGTGCAAAACGCGTCTGGAGCATTCTCGTGAATCTTCAGATGCCAAATCGAGAGTCTGCATACACGCATCCTTGCGATCATTGCGAAGACGAAGGACGAGGAGGAGGCCGAGAAGTCTCAAATGCACTCGCATACTTGCAAAGTTAGATGCACTTTGCTTTATGGTAGGCGGACCATTCACACCTCCACTCGCATAGAGGGCTAGGTCGGTATAGGCTGTGTTAGGTTGAGATGTAGTTTGGACTATACCTTGGAACTGGATCGCATTCCCGCTCCGTGGGGCATAAAACCATTGAGATAATATTTCCAGATAGGTTATTTATTGATATCTTCCAGCTTATGGTGCCTTAGCTTCATGTTCTATGCCGCGCAATCGTTGAAGCCTTTCTTGCGATCGCATAATACAGCTCGTTCGAATCGTCGCTCAGGATTCTGGTCTAAGATCTTGCTCTGCGATTATCGACGCGTCGATGATTACAAGGCGAGGCGAACGTTTAAATTTCATTAAACCACCCTCCGATGTTTCGCAGTTGTGCCTTGGCAACTCGCTACCGAGTTATTTAAATTCCTCTCTTTAAATTTAAATGAATTCAACATTTATATTTCTCGAGAAGTTGAATTCAAGTGGCTAGAGAAAGACATTTTGAATAGAGAAAGGAACTTTGACTAGAGATTCGAGTCACGTGTCTCGAGGAATTAGATAAACAGTGAAACGGTCTGTAATTGTTGCAAATTCCGTGCAAATTCGACATTCGCTTCCACGTGTAGATTGAACGAGATCTGCCTGATCAAATTTGTCCTCGCGTGTTACCCGTCTAAGTTTGCCCACTTTCCCTTGAAACGTGCTCTCGAGATACCGTGTAGGTTTAGGTGTAGGTGTGAAATGTAGGCGCTTTATGTATTCCTGCACGAAATCGTTTCTGCATTATCCTAGTCACCGAGTTGGCTACAAAAGAAGCAGACTTTCCAATTTCCGTACATGTTTCCCTCTCACTGGCAATGTTCATGAGCTTTCAAGTATGTCCGGATCAAGTGCGTCTCTAGCTGAAATCCTAAGAACAACAGTAACGAAAGTCCTCACCGAGCTGAAATTTACATTTGATAAACAGTTTAGAGGAAAGAGATGCTTTCTATCTTTAGGAATTGCAATGATTCACCGAGATCTACAGTGTCTAGAAAAGGTTACCGGCGGCATCATGCAAGTGGCTTTGAGCCTGATCGCTTATACCGTACTTGGAAAGTGTGTTACGTGGCGATTCTTTTTCGCCTTGTACGCGCGTCGCCATTGGGCATTTACATAGACGAATGTACCTGTCCGCCGATTAAGGCTCGCGGATAGAAATACATTGCGATCGATCGCGAGAAAAATTCATTGCGAAAGTGGGTCCGATTGGGAATCATATAAGGCTCGGTGGAACGATGACTCCTCTGTAAGCAAACGTGGCCAGATCGAGACTCGCAAGATCATTAATCCTCCAGCGTAATTAACGGCTCTCTGTCAACGCAAGGATTGGCGCTAGGTTCTTGCCCGAGTCTATGTACTGATCATTGCAAACTGCTACCAACGCACTTTGCTCGAGATTTCTCATTTTTTATGCAAAAGATATCAAAAAGGCAAAAAGCAATTGAGAATTGAGTGGGTTGGACGAGATGTGGTGCAGAATAAAGTTGAGCTAAAAGTTTCTTTAGTAATTGCAATTTTGAATTAAGGAGACCACCACCACACACACATCTAATTTGAATTTTAAATTTCGAACATCAACTGCCTTGTACAAAGTAGTCTCAATAATTAACGTCTTTACGAGAACAAGACACGCCGCCACTAATGTAGGCAACGCTCGAGGAGAATGTCGTGTCAGTAGTGACAAACGGTTACTCTTCCTTCATACAATAATTATTGCGAGGAGTGCAAACTCATAATTAGCGTCTTGGCGTGATTCTTGTATCACGCGGGTGGTCCAAATGAACAAGTCTTGCTAGCAGTGACATAACACCAGTAGCGTACATTATGCTTCAATAACATATTGATCAGGCTATATTACACTAGCTCTAAGCAGCCTCTTACTTGCGAGACCTTCGATAGACCAGACTTGTTATAGTCAACGATAAGGTGTACATACGAGCTGGATTCTTGCAACTAACTGAATCAAGATCCGTCATTATTCTCCCTGTCTTTTATATTATACCCACGGCACAGTCTCGACTCGATGACGAGGCATTCAAACTGTCTCGAGGCAAGGCCGTTGCGAAAGCTGCTTTAATCACCGGGAGACGGGTGTGGCCACTTTATTCTATCTTGATTTAGTGAAATTCCTCGCGAAATGAACAACAATATTTAACGTTCGTCGAACTTTATCCATCCTCTCGTATTCGTTGAATGCCAGAAGAACAACTTTGCCCACTAATCACTCTGCATCTCATTCTTTACGTCAAGCAATAATTCAATAAACCCAAATCAAGTCTTTGCCTATCTCGAATTTACTTATTTGCTCCCGAGCGAAAAAAAAAGAAGAGTGACTTGCTGAATCTTCAGATCTCACTCTTGCAAAAAGGCTCATCTGCTGCAACAGTTACATTACATGTAATGGTTGTTCCCAAAGTCACGTTGGTCACGTTCACACTCGATACCCTAACAGCTTGTATCTGATTGTTAAACTCTCGAAAGGTCGGATCGACTTCAGGACCCGGTCCTGACTCCTTTGTATATGCTGTATGTATATTTCAAGTATCGTACCATACTGTATAATCCACTGATTCTTCGGTGACCTACTTTGCAAGGTCGTATGATCGACTCTCAGGAACGAATCAATTCGCCGGGCGTAAAATATTCTCCCCATTTTTCAGAAAATGTTCCTAAAAAACAAACTCTAATTGTCGAAGTTACATCAACTGAGATTAAAAGATTAAAGTTCGCTCGATAAGATTGAATAAGATTGCACAGAATGCTGGACAATAGTTCATTGTTATTTGTCCGGTTGTCTTTGCTTTCTCAGATTATTATCACAGCATATAGCTCTCAAATACGAGTCGAATTAAAGATTGAAACCAATCGATTAGCAACGTGTCTAAATGGCTCGTCATAAGAATATCGCATTGAAAAAAACTGCACGTTCTTAGTAGCCTTACACAATGAAGGGTCAAGCTTCAATTGTGACCTGATGTTCTTATTAGGGAAGGTGTTGGTTTCCACCAGTTTTTCCGCTTTTTGTTTTCCTTGAAAGGACATAATTCCTTGAGGTTGAGGACCACTCGAATAAGGTTATTGCGCCATCAAATCCTCCATATTGGAAGTGTACTGAATAACTCCCAGGAGCGACGGTTGCGAAAGGCAAACAATCGCGCAGTCGGATAGCAAAGACGAAGGTGCCACGAAGGAAGGAAAGAACGGCCGGTGAGCGCAAGGTGTCTATATAGTGAAATAAAATAAAGGTCGACTCGGTTTACCGTTTACACCGTGCGGAACAATACCACACAATCGACGGCTCTGCTATCGATACTTATCGAATTTCACGGCTCGTACGAACGAATCGAACTGCACGATCTGCCAATACAGACACTGAACGGTATCCAGTGAAAAATATGGACCCCAGCGTTTCTCGCTGAATTCCTGTATATTATTAAACCTCAAGAGATCGTTGACTTCCCTTCAATACCAGACCTCCTGGAAATATCATTCAAATTCCCAACGTGGGGTGGAGTGGATAACGTGATAGAGACTGAATAGTAATGCTTGCTTTGCAGAGTTTTTTGTCTCTGCTAAATAGAGACTTTACAAAATCGATAACTATTGATTAGGCTAACTTGTTGCAACTTCAGTTGCTTATTTTGCCTGAGCCGGCTTAATTTAATCATCTTTCAAGCGTTTTGAAGATCTTTGGAATTGTTGGGAGGCGGTACCTCATAGCAGGCTTGCAATTTATAAATTACAATGTCGCTCGCCATTCGCTGCGACGTCACTGAGCACGAGGCATAATGTAGACAGACACCTGTGCCGTCCACAATCGCCCAAGGCGCCACCGTCCTGCCTGCCAAGGCACGAGAGTACACCAGGGTACACAAGAGCTCGACCACTCGTGAATACTAGTGCCAACTTCCACACTCGTAAACACATACATAAACACAAATACAAACACAACACTTGAAGACAAACACCGAACATACCCTAAGAGCCTCACTTTCAGTTTCATTCTTATAATAAGAGCCAGACATGATGCTCCATTCGTTTTCCTTTTCTGCCTTTTCGCGCTCGTAAACAAAGCTGTAGAGGTGATGGTGCAGAGTGGATAATCCTAATTGGTGGTCTAGAGTGGATAATTGGGATTCATTATTCAGGATACTTGAAATTCGTCAAGAGACTGAATGCTCAAGAATTTCAGATCATTGTTCGAACTCGCCTCCCCTGCTAACCATTGATTCCATTCTTTGAAGTGTCAGGATCGATTTACGATACAACATGAATGCCAATAGGCAGTGTGCATAACTCATTTCAGCCGAGAGTCAGTCGGTGTGAAGATCGGTCTCTCGACAGAAGGTGGTGTTTCTAGGTGTGGTTGATTCTTTCGAGACGTTGTCCTCCCCTAAAGATGGATCCGTATGGGACTAGATAAAGTCAGGGATAAGGAATCCAGGAGTCAGTGACATTATTAACAACAACAACAACAACAACAACATTTTAGGAAGGGTCCATTGGATGCCTTAGCAGAAATCAACAGCAATCCTTCTGCTACGAAGAATCCTTAATTAGCATTTTTCGTTCCTAAGGTACGTACCTTCCGTTGATAGGGATTTTATTTACCACTATCTTCCATGTAATTAATGCTAATGGTTGTTCTTGTCATTGGTGGTTTGTATTCAAAGTTGTTTACGGTTTTTTATTGATTGTTGCTAGCGGTTTTCAGGAACCACTTCCAGAAGATGTTATTGTTTCCAATATTGTGATTATCGCCAAAGTTGACATTGTTGCAAATATTGTCACTGTTGCTAAGATTATTTACCATTCACATCAGTTATTATTGAGAAGTACTATCACTTCTAACTGACCCCAAAATGTCACCTAATTTGAGTAATTTCCGAGAGTAATAATGAGTACCCAGCTTTGAAAGGACGATATTCTCGTTGCGATAAGGGAAGAAATATGATATCCTTTGCAAGCCTACTTTTTAAAGGAGCGATTACAAGAAAGCAGATCCGATGAAAGGCAAGAGTAGATGTACAATTAGGAAGAGAATTTATTATTTGTGTTGGACGAAATTTCTCGGTTGGTACAAAGTGAGAAATTTTACGAGTATCCTTTCATTCCCGAGAAATTCTTGGCTGCAGGAGAGTTCCCAGGAATATTAACGAGAATGTTTCTCGCTATTTTTCGTGGGGAATTTTCACATTGCTACATAGGTGGGTACTCATTATAGTCGCTCGTCGGGCCGTTCCGCAGCCCTTTGATTATGCGCTCGCGCATCTGTGCGCGTTGTAAACACGAACCTCGCTTATGGTCGCCGGTTTTATAGAGAGGCTGCCGGTAGAAATCGAAAGTGGATTCTTGAGATTCGCCATAGAGGGATCGCTGGTTGCGTGGACCCGACTCGGACCCTATAAGGAACCTTTGAATCCGCAGAACTATTGCTCTAGCTCCTATTCTCTAGGCCTGATTTATTCACCGTGGGACTTTTCGCTCTGAACCCCTTTTGCAAACTTATGTGGAACAATTGCTTCTTCAATAAAACAATTTTTCAAGGAAAGTAATCCTTATTTTCAGAGAACTTGTAATCAACAAAAAAAAATCTCTAGGACCTTTGAATTAAAGTTCTTAACTTGCATTGTGAATACTGAAGAGGTTCTCTTGCTCAAGTATCATTATCAGATCTGATTGTAAGAGCACCGACCAGAATCGCCTCGTTACGCAACGGAGATTGACTTGCGGCATTTTATTAGCACAGCCCGGGTCCGAAAGATGCAAGGGATGTTGGGTAATGCTGATGAGGAATTTAATAACGAATAATAAGATAATGACGATACCTCCAAGTTAAATCAAACCGAATCCATTAGCTTGATTTGAAATCAATTCTCATTGTTTGTCAATGATCGGAAGCCTTCGAATGACCTGAGTTAGCCATCCGTTGAATCGAAAGTGATATCTGACTTAGGTGATATTTATCAGGTCTCTTCCCTTAGCAGAAAAGATCCCGTGAGAAGCGGCCTAGCTGTGAGATCTGATCCAATAATATTTGAATGGAACAACCGCTATGGCTTACATAATTAGCCACCGAACCGGGTCTTAAACTTTCGACACGATTTAAGTTTAAGCACCTTCATCAGTTACTGGGTGAGAAACGAAAAACACGCTTTCACGTCAATATTAATTAATCAAGTGCTAATGGATTTTTTTCAATACTTCTATAAGGAAACTATCAAGAGCAACAGTTTTACGATTAAAAGTGTTAGTTTATCAATCGAAGAAAGAATCTCTTATAATGGATAAGAATCAACCGGTTTCTTATGATAGGTTAAAGGAGGTTCTTGCACAATATGGTTAATTAATTGCTGCTCTAATTAGTTGCGTGATACATATTGCTCGAGTCGAGTAAGGAAATGATTAATCTTTCAGATAATTTTATCCTGATTTTGTCCTTACAACACTTTCTTATTTTCATTTTCTATTCTTGCTCCAACTTGGCAC
>CAJFCP010025778.1:12022-25216 GCA_904066005.1 Synergus itoensis | reverse complement strand
TTCTAGGAGTTACGAAATCCAGCGATACGTCTAGCTGGGACAGCTAAACCATTTTTTTCAGTGGGCCGTTTTGGGATTTGTTTCTTTTTCCCTTAACCAGACTCTCATTTCGAGAATGGTGTCGACTTTTCACCACTGAAACAACTTCCTGGGTAATTTGTCTTGATCTGCCTCCACTTTAGTCGAAACCATAAAGGTGGCGGTTTCCGTCCGATAGAGATAATTCCTTGGAAAATGTCCTTTCTGCGGTCAGAACGGCAATCTCCTATTTTCTGAAACATTATATATAACTGAAATATTATATCTATAACTGCGATATTCCGTGTTTTAAACAGCATTGCATCATTCTCTTGTCAGCTGGGTTTGACACATTTAAAAATTCAATTGGTATGCGCTTTTCAAAACTTTATCCCAGCATTGTTTATAAAACGATCCATAAAAAGTTTATTCACCTACTTATGGGTTGATTGCGCCCATCCTCTCTAAACTCTGTTATTCACTTCGTACCACCCCATGGGAAATCCGCTTTGTTGGAATTCGGTCAATACTATGCTAGCTGGCTGGTAATAAATAAATAACATATTTTTGTATAAATTGCATGTATTTATGTGTACATAAAAACTCAAATAAATAGATGGCAAGCTTTATTAAAGACAGGTTGAAGCCGTACAAGTTCGCAACTTACCGTTGTACACACGCAAACCATATATGGTGCATCGAGGTAGTGGTCACTCCGTGTGGGTAACTTGCCACCATGTTTATCTCGGTCACGGTGACTCCGTGAAAGTAAGAGCCGTCCCTCCAATACTTCTTGCTTGCATGCATGTAACCTACACATACGAAGGATTCTCTTCGTTTGAGTGAGCCCTGCGTAATCTATGGGGTCGTACGCAGAGACCGTGGTCAGGTGAGCATGTGGCTTGAAATGCGCCTGCGCGAAAATAATGTACCGTTTGAGCCACACGAGATTCACACTCACTGCAGTAAGGCACTTTTGCCCAAAATGTATCGCTTAAAGTTACGTAAAATTCGAACCAACAGATTTTTAGTCCCAAACTCGAAATTCTCAGATTCAAAACGGGAGCTCAGGTTGTAACGGTACTTTTTAGTTTATAATAACAATTAATGGTCTCTTAAAAGTAACCGACAAAGAACCCTAACTCTCAAGAAATTTAGCCAAATAAATAATTTAAAGTAAGCACAGGGGGTTTAAAAAATATCAAGCAAAGAGGTTTAAAAAATAACATCTGTTAGGGTGCTGGTCAGGCAGAAATTATAAAATTATTTATATTATAAAATGCTAATGCGGCGCTAATTAGGCGGACTTAGTGCACCCTGATTTTGAGTATAGACGGGGCGCATGAAAATGCCCCAAATTCTATTTTTCATAAAGTTTATTTTACATAAACTCATTTCTTCTAATAATAATGTGCTATAAATTTTTGTTTCATAAATTCAACTTCCCATAATTTTTATTTTTCCGAATTATTATTTTCCATAATTTTCATTTTTCCTAACAATTATTTTTCATAATTTTCATTTTTCCGAAATGCTATTTGTCATAATTTTCATTTATCCTAATGTTCGTTTGATATAATTTTCTTTCTTCCGAATAAACACCTAACCTAAAGTTCATTTAATCGAAACACCATCTGTCATAAAATCTCCAAGTCACCGAAATTATAAGTAACAGAAATTTCATTCTTCCGAAAATGGCGTCCGACATTTTAATTGGCTGAATAATGCCGCGAAATTCAAATCAGCCAATAAAAAAGTCGGATGCCATTTTTGGAAGAGTGAAATTTCTGTTACTTGGAGTTTCGATGTCTTGGAGATTATGAAAGATGGTGTTTCGATTTTAGGTTAGGAGTTTATTCGGAAGAAAGAAAATTATGTCAAACGTACATTAGGATAAATGAAAATTATGACAAATAGCAATTTCGGAAAAATTAAAATTATGAAAAATAATTGTTCGGAAAAATAAAAATTATGTTAAATAATACTTCGGAAAGATAAAAATTAGGGCAAATAATTTTTAGGCGAAATAAAAATTATGGGAAATTGAATTTGTGAAACATACAAATTATAGTACATTATTTTTAGATGAAATGTGTTTATGTAAAATGAATTTTATGAAAAACAGAATTTGGGGCATTTTCATGCGCCCCACATGTCGGCCTGATAGGGAGCTAATGAGCTAATTGGACCGCTTGATTATGATGTGACTAACAGTTCACGCGGTGTTATCTGGGAGGGAGAATGCGAAAAATTGTTAGAAGTAGGTATAAATGTTTCCATAATTACGAAGCGGGATCTACAAAAAGGTTCAGTCATTACAGGAAGTGTGGGAGCGATAAGAAGGTGAAGAAAGTGGTATCCTGTGAGACGGTCTCGCCAAGAAATCCGCAATGTATCGTGCAAAGTCGACAGTCTAACCGCAAAGAACACGGAACCGATGCGGTCGTTGCATGTAAATCAGTAGAAACTTTCCTGGATATTTTTCTTCTTGATATAGCGTAACATACAACACTACCGTCTTGCACTTCGATATACAGGTTCGCCTTATCAATTATTATTATTGGTTTCAAGTCTGGCCAGCGGCATTAATAAGCAACTCAATTCGAAAACCGGCTTGTTCATACAGCTATTGCGAAATCGGTGAGAATTACTTGAGCGTTCACTGGAACATGTAACGGATCCACGTGCGTACCTGCATCGCTCTTGCGCCACGTGTGTTCCTTACAAACAGATCTTGAGGCCACAAAAAAGATAAATTGCTGCAACTTTTTTTCAGAAATTATTCTCAGTGAAAAGGCTTCGCATTGGGCTGCGACCGTTAATGTTTTTTTTGCTGAGCTTCTTATTGAACGGAAAATCCATTTTTACCGGGTGGAATTTTTTGAAAGGAAAATGGAACAGCTCCTGAGAAACTATGTATCACGACTGAGAACTCGTGGCTGAAAATGCACGACGAAGGTTCGAAAGCCTCGCCTTTTCGTATTATTTATCTCCGGCCGCTTTATTAACGTCCTTCCTTCGCCGCTTATTAAATAAAGCAATTCCACGCGAGGCTGACCTTCGAACCCTGATCACGAGATCCAGCTAAAGATATCAGTTTCGTTTTCATCGCAAAACAAGTACCTTTATGTGTCTGGATTCAAGAAAATTATTAGCTAAAGTTTGTTTTATCCTCGAGACTCTTTTTCCAGACATTTTTTAGTCCTAGGGATACCTGCAGACCTTGAGGTACTTTTTAGCGGGTACTTTTGATCCAGAGGTACTCTCTGTTTTTATTCAGAAGTACTTTTTAACCCTGAGATTTCTTGAGATCTTGAAGAACCTGTCCCTCTTTTTGTGAGAAGAAGAAATCTTTGCCTCCCTGAGGATTTCTTGCTGTTAGAGGCTCCTTTATTTCAATGATTCTTTCACCCTCTAATTTTTATAAAGAATATTGTTATCCCCGAGATTTTTACACGGTCTTTTACCCTGGAAGCTCATTATTTTATAACTGAGCTTCTTCTTTCTTCTTCTTTTAAAAACTTGCCTCATTATTATCAACTCCCAACAAAGGAAAATCCTTGTGCCATCTAGCTTACGTGACATTGTATACATAACCTCGCTTCTTCCGCGTTATTGTCAAGCAACTGCATAACCTACGATAAGCTAATTACAGGAATTTCCGCACCAGAAGGCTTTTCAGTTTACTTTCCAGCAGGAGTGAGATCATTTCAGCCTTTCGGTGATGCTTCTTTGTTTTCCTTATTCTCATGCCTCCAGCTATAGCTGGAGACATCTCTCACAATAATTGGAGCCTTCAGTGAGGAACTTCGAGCTGCCTTGGCTGCTTCTGGTGATTCTTTGTTCTCTGTGTTCATGTTCAGTGAGCCGTGTAACCGGCACGTGATACGCCGTTGACAGAAGTGTCTTACTGTAGTCAGTGTGCATCTTGTTTGGCTCAAACGGTACATTATTTTCAACTTGGTTTTGGTTCACTTCAAAATTCATTCCCAATTTTATGGCTGGCTTTAAGAGTGGGTTCATTTTCAGCATCAAAATTAAAATCTTCATTTGATGTAAATCTTCATTTTGATTAAAAAATATTAAAGCTCTCGTCGTGAAATCATCTCCATCCAAAGTTTCACTTGATATATTATTTACTTCCACACGCACTGATGAAACTATTAAGCACGCACACACATAAGTTAATATTATAATTACAAACACGCATAAACACTTACATATTCAACATTCACTTTCATATTTTATAAAGCCTATTTCACCTCCGAACCCTAATAGCTAGACTAAAGCGATAGACGGGATAACACATTGGTAAAGAATATCATCTTTACAATCTTTTCGCTCTGCTGGTGCACTCATTTTCGAAATAAAATTATATGGCTATAAAACGCAATAAATGGCAATATTTTCTTTTAATATTTCAACATCAATTGTCTCATTCTAGACAAAAAGTGTTAAAATCAGATATTTTTTCGCTAAGTACCCGGAGTTCTATTTAAAAAGTGAGTGCATAATTATGGATCAGTGAATTTTAAATTTAAAAAAATTCCCTGAAATATGGATCAGCGAATTATTTTTTAAGTCTTTGGAACTCAAACCTAAAAAAAAAAGTATTAAAATTTAATATTTTTTCGTCCTACATTCGGAGTTCTATTTAAAAAGTGATTGAACAATTATGGATCAACGAATTATAAATATTTTTAAAATTTTCCTTAATTATAGATCAGTGAATTACTTTTTAGGACTCTGGAAGGCTGACCCAAAAAATCACACATCTTTATTTGCTGTACATATGACTTCATCGCGATTCAATTGGAGGAATTACTTTTCTTTATCTCTTATGAGCACTGTCTTCACTTGAACACTTGAACCAAAAGCTTTCACTGCACTTATTTTTACTCCATCCACTATTGTATAATATTCTGCCAAAACGTTCGCAACGTTGATAAACAGCTGTTGCAAATAGCAGAAGACCCACTGCGCACCTCCACCGCGTCGACGAACATCACGCATGCGTAGTTTCCAGTTAATTACAGCGCCTACCATTATGTATTATTATTATTATTATTATTATTATTATTATTTTAGTTGTTGTTGTTATTTATTACAATTACTATTTCCGCAATTGAGGTTTTGCTAATAAGGTATAATATTGTGCATTAACCTGTTAGGAAATAATCGTAATATTCAAGTGCGCACCCACATAATCGGCTCTTTCGTAGGAGTTTGATGTTATCTTGCACATAAACGAGGATTTGCGAGTATTCGAAGTCGAATTGTTAGTTGAGAGCAGATTTCATTGTCTTTCCATTTCGCACGTATCTTGCTGAGTTCACTAGGTTAACGACTGACTGCACAGCCTCGAAAGTGCTCGCGTATTACTTGAAATTTCTAGTAGTGTATTTGCCAGCGAATCACTGTACTTCTTCTTGAACGCCCACTATTGGAATTCTACCTCTCTTTCACTTCCATAAGAACACTGCTTACATTTAACACTATTTACATTCCAATTCACATTCTACATGCTTTTTACACTCTTTTGTTTGGCTTCCTGACGTAATACCAAAACCTTTTTCACAATTAGAGTCGCAATTATTATAATTTAATGCGCAGCCAAGATTCCACTTTTTCTGTAATAGTGTTGATGTTATTGTACTCAGAAAGTTCTTTTTTTAAACCCAAGAGCGTAAACAAACGTAATGAGAATCAAACTGATTAATGGGAAATCCTAATTGCTTTTCTGACGCAGTCGGAGAGTGAGGAGACAATTTTGGGATGTACCGTAATCATATAATTGCGAGAGATACGGATTTTCATTCAGAGATGTTTGTAACGGGTCGAAAACAGGTCCGTTATGAGTGGATCTTCCGTCTTTATAACTTGAAGATGCGAAGATCTAAATGTCAGACTTTTAGTCAGATTTTAGATTAGAAAGTAGTTACCTAAGCGGGAAACAAATTCAGGTTCGATAAGTTAAACTATAATAGTTAGTTCCACATTTAAAGATTTTAAATCTTGGACTCACAAAGCATTTCTTTGTTTTTCTTTATTATTATTTTTTTTTCTTTATGGCAGCATTTTCTTAAAGTAGCCTTGGTTTCCGATTGCTTCAATTGAGATACTAAGTTAATCTATTTCTGTATCATAAACCCATAATTTTCTCTTTCCCAACATTTGTTCAGAAAGCTGGAAACAGTGCTGGAAATTTTCTCCCCTATTTCCTAACTACTGAATAAAGACCTCCAGGTGAATTTTCTCCGTGGAGAAATCGGCCCCAAGAAATCGTAAAGTACTACATGAAAACTACAGCACATGAATTTAGGATTACGCAATACCACAACAAAGTTTGAATCTTGAACTATTCATTTCGATAATATCTCATTTGTTAATGCCTGCATTCCCAATCCACAATTTCTGGTTAATCGAGATAAGAAATCACGAAAAATCCAGAGTATTTGATTCGATGTTGTATTTCGGTGTGGTTAACATAAACGAATAATACCACACCCGCAGCTGCTTTGAGATTCATGACGTTTAGATTTTTAGAGCAAGGAATAAACAGTTAAAGACACACGTGAGAGAGAAAATGTTATGTTCCAGGCTGCAAGTGTGCAATTATTAGAAAATTAGGGCTGTTCTTGAGACATGTAAAATTTATGACGAATTTAACAAAGGCCATTTTTCAATTCCCAGAATTTATTGCTTGATTTTCTTCCCTCGACTTCAATTGAAACTTCTGTGCAATTCTCTTTCACTCCCTCTATCAATCATTCCTTCTTTCTTTCTTCTCTTTTGCTGATATGCGTACACGTGAAAACCAAATATCAAGAAAATTATTGAGACCCATTAAAATTTACGACGATATGCTTGATTCGAGTTCAGTCTAACCCGTTCACACGGTACAAATTCGTGGTGAACAAAACGGAACCGACTTTCAATATTGCCTTCACCTGCGAGCTGGTGAGCTCCTGCACTAAAACGCAGGCTATTATCCCACACCTACGGTCGTACTGACCCAGTAGCACACGCAAGGTTATGAAAAGTGATTATTTACGCATTTGTTTATTTAAAAAAATTTTTAGGACATTTGCAAAAATGGAAATTTTGGTCATGACGCTAGCTGGGTTAAAACCAGGTAATACCAGTGTTGTTAACGGTGGCTCCCTGCGCGCGCATCATTTCGACTTACTATTGGAAAAAATTCTCCCATTGGTCAACATATTACGCGCGTGATTCAAAATATAATTAAATTTAATTATATTTTGAATCACGCGCGTAATATGTTGACCAATGGGAGAATTTTTCCAATAGTAAGTCGAAATGATGCGCGCGCAGGGAGCCACCGTTAACAACACTGGGTAATACTTGGCCCCAACTTGGGTATGAGATGGAATGATGCTTCAAATGACTGAACTTCTAAGTTCAACTCTCAGAGTTTTATATTTCAATTCATTTAAGGAGAAATAAAAGCAGAAAACTTCGAAATTAGCAGAAGCCTATAGATTTCATTGCCTTGGTTGAATCCTGTTGCACGCGAGCTTGTACTTAGGTTTAATATAAGAGGATATTAAAAAGGGTATTTCCTGAACCAGAACGGCACTACCTCACGCTTGCTGCACAGACCTATTAATTATTAATAATCGTAGTAATTAATCGGCGGGCGTCGACACTTCCGCAGATAAAACACCTCCAGATTCCAGAGTTATTGCTTATCTTCAGGATACAAATCGAGGGCTGAAACGCGAGCTTCATTTGCAAGCCTCATATTTTCCAGTTTTAATATCTTTTCATATTTTTTTGCATTTTTAGGATTTTAGAGTTCCGGGTTGAAATCCTTATATGTACCTTCGAACTGAAGTATAAAACTGTCAGGTTTATAATTCTGCTTCCTTCAATATTCATTTTAAAGGGAAATCTCTGTTCTTTAATAATTAATTTTGCACCCTTAATTGAATCTTGACTTGAGCTGTTCTGAATGGAATTCCTTCAAGCAAGAAACTCACTCTCGATTCTAGAATGGCCCCTCAATATCGCAACGTATGCAGTATCTCTCCATATATTATATCTCTCGCTACACCCTTTCGAAGATTAGAATCTCGGTTACGCCTCCAGATAATAAATCTATTAGAGAGTTTTTTTTGACCCCCAGCATTCTGTGTAACCTAAGATGCTCATTCACTTTCATCCTTTCGTCATTTGGAGAGCTTTTGACAGCCAATAGGTCAAGTAATCGGTTAATTAGAGGCCAAGCAAACAGGACTAGATGCCTTTTAAATCTGAGAGAGGAATGATTTACAGAGTTTGTAGTCTGGTGCACTCGATAAGTTTGTCGAGTTTATTTGAGTGAGAATGCATATATTAGATTGCAGAGTTGCAATTAACTGTTGACATTTACTCCACTTTGCGACGCTCTCTTTTACTTGAGTCCTTCACTTTTTCTGGTTTTCAAGTCCTGACAAGAATCAAACTCACTGATATAGAAGGACACTTGTCGAGGAGACAGGTCATCTGGAACGATTGGCTCAAGAAAAAAAATCGTAAAACCTTGCTTCTTTTTACGATTCTGAGAATTCTTGATTGTCAGATGTGTTGCAAAATATCAGATCTGGAATTTGATTGCGTTTCTGAGACGCCAAATTCATCATAAACGTCTCTGTTTTTAGCTTGGGATGAAGATTTTTATCAGAGATTGAAAGTAGAATTTTTTGGCAAGGTCGAGCTGCGGGTTACACGAGTTTAATTAAAAAGGCGCGAGCTCTAATCTCAAGATTATATCTCTTTATTTTTATTAAGAAATATTTAAATTAGGTCTCTTTTCGCTCTTTTGATGCACTCATTTTCTATATACAAGTATGACTATAGAACAAAAAAATGTTTAATTTTAATACGCGTAAAATGAAAAGCTATAAATCATTCTACACAAAAGGTATTAACATTTTTTCGCTCTATACCCAGAGTTCTATTTAAAAAGTGAGCACACAATTATGGATCAGCGAATTTTAAATATTTTTAACCTGAAATATGAATCAGCGAATTATAAATATTTTTAAAAACTTCCTGAATTATGGATGAATTATGGATCAGTAAATATGCCTTCATCGTGATTGAATTTCACGTATTTTCATGGATTCTATCCACTGTTTAATATTTCGCCAAATTTCGCATTCCCAACGTTGATAAACAACTGTTAATTGCGAATGGCAGGAGGTCCACTGCGCACTTCCACCGCGTCGTCGACAGACATCACGCATGCGCAGTTTCCAGTGAATTAGGTATTTCACGTTGTGACGTAATAATACAAAAATGGCCATATACTGGTGCATAAACAAATGTGATAAATGTATAATTAGACATTAACAGTGCAAAAAAATATCAAAAAAAGACTATTTAGAAGGATTTCCTGCGGATGTGAAGGCATTTTTGTCATTGTTTTGCAGTTTTAATGTTTATTTATACATTTATCACATTTGTTTATGCACCAGTGTATGGCCATTTTTGTACTAATACGTCACAACGTGAAATACCTAATTATACAATGTTGTGGATCAGCGAATTTTGATGAATTGATGAGAGAATGAATTCATAAAGAAAATTGTTGATTTGAGATCAATAATTCGTTTCACCATTAATATCGCTAACTCAAGGTTGATTTTATAATTTCCCAGTGGGATTCGAAAAATGTGAAGTTTCAGCGATTGAGAGGTGATAAATAAAACATGAGCTACGCAATACGAGCGAGTATGAAAAAGAGGTTTATGAAATTAACGCATTCTCCATCCAAAGATTTTGCACCTTGCTGTTTACTGGATTCAGCGTGGGCGTGTACTTAACTCTGGTGCCTTAAGTCGAGACGCAATTCAGAGTTGGGTGAGGTTAGGGTAGGTCGTCAGATTCTTCCTTGTGTGGTGTATGAGGTGAGCCCAAGGAGCTTTCGCAAGAGGCAGGAGGCAAGAGAGCGCCCGGGGAAATAAGAAATAATATTCTTTCCCATGTACCATTATTGTTATTACAATATCAATCCTGTTATTGTCCATGTTATTGATACACTCACTTAATGCAGCAACTGCCTTCCCGACATTTGCAATTTGCAGTAAACTAGGATTTTCAATTTGTCTTCGTAACTCGCCTTTCATATTCTATTTAATCAAACGTATAAATGTTACGTTAAACATTTCCAGCTGTATTAAACATAATTATGATTAATTGCTTTTAACGACAGTCATAATTTTGTCCCTCGTCTCTGCAAGATTCTGCACATTAAAGAAAATTTTTAAAATAAACTGGCCCCCTGCTATTCAATGATGGGACGTGTTATAAAACTTGTAATTAAGAGCAATAAATATTTGTTTGGAGAGCAGTAATTTGTGGAGAGGCTATTTCTACGACTGGGTAATATTTGAATGTCAACTCTTGTTTGTGATAGCACGCTACCCTTCGCTTCTTGTGCAAGGCTTATCTAATTTATGTTTAGCAGAGTGTCACTTTGTAGAAAGTGCACTACTAATGTTCCACTGATACTAAATACGGCTATATATCGAGCTTTCGGAATATTACACCATTAATCTTACACTCGGATGTTAATCTGTACGAATGGCGAACGTCCATTACCCAGGTGACATCAATGGAGAAGCTTTAAACTCTGTCTGCAAGCGTAATATCGTCGCGAATTACATTTGTAATCCGATTTGTTTCATTTAGAAATCGAGCAAATTCATCTTTTTCCGTTCTCGTAAAATGTATTTCATTTCCAACTGTATCACATTCCCATCTTCGATTTTTTCAAATTAATATCTCCTTCATAAACTCATGGCCGCAGAAAAAAATTAATTTTTAATCCATTACGAGTGCAATGACCTTATTATCATTCTCATCACAATAAAGCCTTTCGTGTAAACTTGTGCGCAATTCTGAATTTTATTACCGATCGAAAAAAAAGCAAGCAACAACAAAAGAAATTTCGCCTCCGGCTCGAAGGTCGGTGAGATTTTTTTGCGGGCGCCACTTCCGGGTTCTTTGGTCGTGGAAGGCGAACGAAGCTCACTGGTCTTATTTTTCTGTGATCCAATTAGTCGGATAAAGCGTCCTCGGTTCTCATACTGATCGAGCGTGAAGTCGTCCTTGATATATAATGCGATCTTGCTCACTAAAAATAATAAAAAATTATTCGGTGCGAACATATTCACGAGCTCTACAAATCATGCCAGTCAATGTAGTCAGAAAATTATATTCACATCAGCTTGATTGCTCACTTTTGTCTTTTTTTAGCAAGTTGTTTTTTTTTTCACGGGATTGAGAAGCAGATTGAAAAAGGTGGAATTTAATTTATTTTTATATTATGAGCCACCGGGTACTATAATGAGAGCCGGCTGATCACGTGATTTGATAAAAAGTGATGATTGTGATCAAGTTTATATGCTGTTCATTTCGAAATGTGGATAGTGTATTATTTTATTTGACTCTATTGCATTTCAATTTTGTTTTTTTTTATCACTTTTATTTAGTATTTCTTTCATATCTTAATTCATTTTATTAACATTTTTTCAAGCCACGCCTATTTTCATTAATGATAACGCCTCTTTCATTAAAACACTCCCACTTTCCTTTATTAAACACGCCTCCTTTTATTTAATGACGCTTATTCTATTCACTGACCACAACTATTTCTTAATCCGATATTCTTTAATTAATAAAACACGCCCACTCTCCTAAAAATTCCGCCCCTTTTCCATTTGGACACTCCCTCTTAATCATTTAACCACGCCCCCTTTCATTAAAAAATTTTCAACGATTTGGGGTAGAAAGGAAAAGGAGGGAAAAACCAAATGAAAATAAAGAATGAGGTGTTAATTAATCTAGTAAATAGGAAAATGATCGGAATTATTCACAAAAAAGTAAAATTAAAACGTAATTACTTTCTGGTTTATTCTACTTAAGTCACGTTTTTGCTGGTATGATAAAGGTGTAAAAACAATGTAGACTTTCGTGAGATAATGACGTCGCGTAAACGTGGCACTTAACGTTCAGTAAATTGTTCTTTCATCAAATGCGTAAGGCAATCTCGGCCTGGCTTCCAGTGAAAAGAGGCGATTTTTTTCCATTTGCTCTTCATGAAGTCATCTCAGCGGAGAATCAGTTCTTTGAAGCGCGGATCAAACGAATTAACTGTGCGATTATCAATACGACGTCCATCGGTTGGTTGAGAGGCTGCGGTTAACGAGGAATGATCGAAAATCGATATTCCCTATAATTTCCCACGTCCTCGCGCCTCCTACATGACTCATCTCGTTCCGCGGTGTAATCCTTGTAATTACGGCCTGCTGAATTCACGTACGATAGGCAATTCTCCGGATACGAATAACTGCAATTATTCCAAGTTTGCAAATCAAGGTGCCTGAAACCGTGCCATTGAAGAGATTCTACCTTCCAAAAACCAGCAATTATCCTCGATTATTTACAATTTTATTCGCTTTCGAAATCGTGAAGTGGAGGCACACCTCGCGATTTTAATTAAGTGGAAAAGCTTGAAAACGAGAAATTTAGAATTAATTTTATTTAAAAACTGGATTTTGGGATTGGCACAAGGGAAGTGAGGAATAGAATCACCGTATGTAACTCGACAGTAAGTAGGTCATCTTATAAATGCAAAAACTAACCTGTAATTTTTTTTTTTGTTTCAGGTGAGTCATTTTTCCTTCAACAGAATGTTTGCCTTAGAGTGATATAAGACTGGTGAGTAATCATTTTCGAAACTGTTCGATTTAAAAAGTATTGTAGTTTCAGTGTATAGGTGGAAGTGAAAAAAGTAATTCGCTATCGTTACTGTTATTTCTACAAAAAAATTCTGTTTCTTGCCGTTACCCTTTATTAATAGGTACTTTTTATATTTTAAGAAAATTAAAAAACTTTTGTGAAAGAGAAATCCCACTTTTAAAATTTATTTGAGCACAATAGTTACGACTTGATTCAGTAATTATACGATTTAAACAAACAGATGTGGGATATTGGTTCAATATTATATTCAGGGATACTGTTTAAATACTTCTAACAAAATTAACTAACAAAATCTAACTTGTGGGAATATTAGGATTTGTGGAAATATTGGGAATTGCAGGAATATTAGGAACCGTGGGAATATTAGGAACTGTGGGAATATTATGACTTTAGGAATACAATTAG
>CAJFCP010025774.1:142520-156521 GCA_904066005.1 Synergus itoensis | reverse complement strand
TTTGACATTAAAACTACATTAATTTTAATGTCTTTTTTAACAGTGTATAACATGTAATAGTTGGACCAAATTCTAAAAATATACTTGTATAATACTTGTCACTATTATAATAAGTTAACCCTTTTCTAAAAAATTGAATTAGAGAACGGTTTAAGAAAATATGTTCAATGTTTCTCGAAAATATTATATATAAAATAATAGTTTAGGTACTGTTAAAAAAATGAGTTTAAAACAATTTTTAACCAATTTTTAATACTAAAATTTAATTGAACGTTAAACATCATTTCATTTATTTTGCTTACACTACCGGAAAGTATCCTGAGCATTCAAAAACAATAAACAACCCTCTTCATAAAATATTATTCATTCAATTAAATTTATGGACTTATTGATTTAAATATTTTGGGAAAACTGCGCACATGTGCAAAGATATCACAGTCATCACAGGTCGTTTTAAAAATTGTTAAACTCTCTTCTGACTTTTTTTTTCTTTTTAATATTTGTTATGTATTTTTTTTTAAATGTTTTGAAATCCGTTCAAATCCTTTGAAAACTTTTTAATTAACTTCAAATCGCACAATTGTTGAAATTGTATTGAAAACTTATAAAACCTCTTGAAATCCCTTGAAATTATTTTTAATCTGTTAAAATCCTTTGAAATATTTAAAAATCCCTGAAAAGCCTTTGAAACTATTAGAAGTGACTATAAATTGCTTGACACTCTTTAAAATCACTAAAAATGTCTGGAAATCTTACGAAACCTCTTGAAAATCTCAAAACGTTTTTGAATTCCTGAAAATCACTTAAAATATCTAGAAATCCTTTTAAATCTCTTTAAATCGTTTGAAGTTCTTTAAAATTGTTAAAGACATCTTGAATTCTTATGAAAATTGAGAACCTTTTTAATACTTTAAAAATTTCATGAAATTCTTTAAAAACATTCAAAAACTCGCGAAATATTGTGAATTGTAAAAGAAAACTTTAAAAATCGTTTGAAATTCTGCGAATTTAGTTTGATATCGAATTGGTTTGAAATATTTTCAATTCATTTAGAATTCTTTTTGAATTCATCTGAAATCGAAATATTTCCCATGCTTTTGAATTCTGTTAAATTCCTTTCAAATTCATATTTGAAATATTTTCTTTTTAAGAAGAATTTGTTTAAGTTTTTTTTCTATTTTTATGTTTTTTGTTTTTTGGTTTCTAAGAAATTTTAAGATAGCCAAATTTTCTAATATTTCCATTAAGATTAAGATTGAGATTACGGTTTTGAAATAAGGAATTTTAAAAGAATTTTTCAGGTTTTTTAAAAGATTTCACAGCATTTGAAGGAATTTCAGAATATTTCTCGGAATTTTAAAGAAATTCATAAAATTTTAATACATTTTTAATAACTCTGGGGAATTTTAAGGGATTTTAAATGTTTTGAAATTTTGAGGAATAATAGTAATAGGATTCTAAGAATTTTAAAAGATTCCAACGAATTTTAAGCAATTTCGAATGTTTTCGTGAAATTTCGAGAAATTTTACGAGAACTCAAGAAATATTTATTATTTTTAAAAGATTTTGAGGAATTTCATGAAATTTCTAATAATTTTAAGCAATTTCAAAAAGATTTGTCTGATTTTTAAATCATTTTATGGAATTTGATACTTTTAATGGATTTTAATCGTTATCATAAGATTTTAAAGAATTTCAAGAATTTTCTGGAAATTTTAAGAGATTTTCACGAATTTTAAGCGATTTCGAAGGTTTTTGTGAAAGTTTAAGGAATTTAAAAAGATTTATATGATTGTAAGCCGGGATTTTAAATCTTGTCGTGGAATTTCGAAGAATTACAAAATTTCAAAAGATTTCTGAAAATTTTAAAGGACTTAAAATGTTTTCATGGAATTTCCAGGAATTTTTTATAGAATCCAAGAGATTTAAATTTTCATGGATTATATGAAATTTCATGAGATTTTGAATAATTTTAAGGGATTTCAAGAGATTTTTCTAAGATATTTTATGCAATTTTTAAAGATTTCAGGGAATTTGACGAGATTTCTAATACATAATAGACTTAATCGATTTTAAAATATATAAAGTGATTTTAATTATCGTCGAATTTTAAACTAGGGGTGCCATTGTGAGCACATTCTCATCACACTTCGCGCGCTTGCATTCGCTTACCAACCTTCATCGCTGCTATATACTTTTATTTAAATTACTTTATTTTCAAATGAAGAAGAAAACTACATAATTTACTTAAGGTTCTATCGACCTTAAGGAACACATTCTCATCAGTGCACATGCACTTCGCGCTCGATATTTAAACCTTCTTTAAAAATATAAAATTCAAATTTTTAGCCAAGTAACGCGTATCATGTTATTTGGCTAAAAATGTTAAATTTTAGAATTTTCCAAGAAAATTCAAAAAGTGGTTATACCAGTCTTATAGGACGTTCAAAAAGGAACATTTTTCATCTTTTAACTTTTTTTCATAGCGTGTGTTATTTAGCTTAAAATTTTTATTTTCTTTATTTTTTTTGAATTTTCAAAATGTTATAAGTCTGACAATTTTTGTTTTATCGAAAAAAGTTATAATGATAAATTGTTCGACTATTTAAGTACTACGAATATCCTTAAACAGAATTTGTAAATTAAAAAAAAAATTTTTTCAAAAATTTTAAAAATGATCCAAATTTTTTAATTTTTATCAAAAATGGCTGGCTAACGAACTTGACCTTCATTTTAGGACACTAAAAGAGTATACCAAAGGCCAAGCAAATCGGTCAATTCTTTCAAAAGTTATCGTGCTCACAAAAAAAATCTACAGACAGACAGACGGACAGACAGACAGACAGACAGACAGACACATTGGTAAAAACATGTTTTTCGGGTTCAGGGGGTCACAAAACGTCGACATTTGACAAAAAATGGGGGGGTCAAATTTTACACAAAACTAATACATTCTCTAATGAGAATGTAAAAATTTCAAGAAATTTCTAGGAATTTTAAGAGGGTTTCACGACTTTGAACAGATTTTAAAGGGTTTTTATGACTTTTAAAAAATTTTATGGGATGTAAAGGATTTTAAAATTTCTCAGGAAATTTTATTCGGGGATTTCAAAAGGTTTCAGAGAATTTTAAAGATCTTTAAGGAATTTTAAAAGAAGTCAAGGGATTTTAATAATTTTAAAAATATTTTATGGAATTTAAAAGATCTTTGTGAAATTCTATGAGATTTCTAATAATTTTAATAGATTTTAAATGACGTCAAGGAACTTAAAATGTTATCGTAGAATTTAAAGAATTTCAAGAAGTTTCTGGGAATTTTAAGAAGTTTTCACGAATTTTAAAAGATTTCAAGAGATTTTTATGAGTTTTAAAATATTTTATGGGGTTTAAAGAATTTAAACTTTGTCAGATAATTTTATTGATTTTTTCTAATTCGTAAAAGATTTTGTAGCATTTTTAAGGATTTCATGGAATTTAATAAGATTTCTAAGGATTTTAAGAGATTTTAAATATTAAGAAATTCCAACAGGTTTTTAAGAATTTTTAGAGATTTTTTTTTTTTTGAGATTTTAACTTGAATTTCAAGAGATTTATGACTTTAATGATTTTTGTGGATTTTTAAGGCATTTTAAGAGATTTCTGAAAGTTTTAAGAAATCTTAACGAATTTCAAAGGTTTTCGTGAAATTTTTTTGCGCCATTAGTTTGTTTTCCTTCTTTCAACTTCTCAATCTTTCAACTTCAATTCAAAAGTCAATCAGGTTTGCAATAACAATGTATATGCGAGATTTTCGAGATATTTCGTTACACCACTTTTTTAAGATACGATTTTCTTTGAATAAACGTAGGAGAGAGGGGGGGGGGGGGCACAGGTTAATTAGATTACAAAGTTTAAGTCTTTGATGTGTCGAAATTTGAACCGAAATCGAGACCTTTAATACCGAATAGTGGTCTTCCCTCTCTGAATAGAAATAGGTAGTCTTCTTTTGCATGGAGGGATTCTTCGTATCGAATTTCGCTGATTCTCGCATGAAACAACCATGTTTTGTTCTCTGAGAATTCGATCCCACGAAACACAGAACGAAATTATTCCGTTGCACAGTAATGCCTCATTGTTGCTGCAATATGTATGCAACGCAATTCTAACGTGCAACTAGGTTTGCGCGAAACCAGTATAACAAAGCAGCGAGCCGACCTGCGGTTATGACGTTAGTTTGGGAGAAAGGAGAAAGGAAGATTAGAATTAACTCAGCTTTGTTGTTTTCGAACTATTGGATAATTAGAGAACTCAATAGTAAAAGATCGTTACGGGTTTACTCACACCAAGAAGTTTTAAAACAGAAAATATTCTGAAATATCCTACATTTTCTTTCTTCAGTATTTCTTAAGTTGCAGTAATTTATTGTGTAATTTTTTATACAAAAACACTTTTTCTTAGCTTGCGAAATTAATCTCTAAGTCGAGACAAGATTTCAAGCTAATAAAATAAAATGGCGTTGCCACTTTTAAAATTTATTTGTTTCTTTTTTTTAATTAATTATTTTTTGTTGATTTATATCCTAGTTTCTGGTTTTGCAATTTAGAAAATGATTAAAATAGCTATAGAGTTTATTCCCTAGGTGGAAATATCGCCTTGATTCCTATCCTTTGATACCAAGTATTTTAAAGGCTTCACATAATCACGCTGATAGACGAAAGTCGATATCCTAAGGCAGATTTTCCATCTTGAAATACATCTAATCATTCTAATCCACCAATACATACATTCAACCCAGTTTGTACTAAAAATTCATTTTTTCTCTTTGTATTTTTTACACTACTTCAATTTTCACGAAATAATTTAATAAATGAAGGGATTGAATCTTTTGTGTGTGTGTGTGTGTGTGTGTGTGTGTGTGTGTGTGTGTGTGTGTGAAAAGCGTGACTTTTCATAAATTACATAAAATAGTAATATTTTTACCGTGAATTTGAAGAAGCAGTTTTAAAACCAGAATCAGCAATTTCCTCACAATACTCAAGTCTTATGATGAACCCTTAGAATCAGCAAGCACGTTTCTGCAGGTAAATTGCCTATTGGTCGAAGATTTGATATTGATCTAGTAGTATGTAAAATGTGCAAATCCGCGATCAGTTTATAATTTATGGAGATAGGGGAATCGATATATAGATAGTAGTACTTCCTAAAGGAAACTTCCACTGCTTTTATGCGATGCTAACATAAGCTGCTTATCGTTTCTGAATTTATACACAGTTTATAATACATAATGTATAATTCCAAACTTCCAAACCACTACTCAAAGTTATAAAATTAAAGTTAGAATGCTTACCTTTTATCTAAAAATTAGGCATGTGATAATTACCATACAAGAAAATAAAAAAAGGTGATTTTAGGGGATTTGAATGTAATTTTCAAGAATCTAACAAGATTTTTATGATTTATTATAAATAATTTTGTAGAATTTTATGGAATTTCAAGAGGTTTTCAAAAATTTTAAGAGATTTTTACGTATTTTAAGAGATTTTAAAGTTTTTCGTATAATTGTAAAGAATTTAAAGAAGCTTGTAAAAGTTTAAAGAAATTTTGTTCATTTTTAAAATGATTTTAAAGAATTTAAAGATTTCTCGTGGAATTAAAAAAAATTTCAAAAATTATTTTTGATTTTTAAAGGATTTTGTGAGGTTTTTGTTTCGAAGAATTTTTATTTAGAGATTTTTATTTTTTTTTAGCGAATTTCAAAGTTCCTTATGGAATTTTAAAGGATTTCACGGAATTTTAATGGATTTCAATAAGTTTCCAATAATTTTAAGAGATTTTGACGCATTTTAAGAGATATTAAAGTTCCTTGTGGAATTTTGGAGGATAAAAGGAAAATTTAAGAGATTTTTAGGAATTTTAAAAGATTTTAAAGTTTTTTGAGGAATTTAAAGGATTTGAAATGCTTTTGAGGAATTTTACAACAATTAGTGATAATTTAAGGGTTTTCATGAAACGTTAATAAAATTGAATGAATTTCATCGAATTTTAAGATGTTTGTAGGAATTTAAAGAAATTTTAATGAATTTAAAATTTTTAAGAGATTCCCAAGATTGTCGTAAATTTGAGAAATTTTTACGAATTTTAAGTGTTGTGAAGTGATTTTAGATTTAAAAAGATTGGAAGTGATTATTTTAAGGGCATATGATAATTAAATAATTAATTACCATAGGAACAAATTTAGTTTCTTTAACGCTCGCAATAATAAATATTTTTTGAAAAAACCTAAGCCATTTACCTGCGTTTCATATAGACGGAGGGAAAGGGTACAATTCCATTTAAAATTCCTAAAAATATCTTAGAATTTTATGAAATCCTTTTAAATTACATAAAATCTCTTAAAAATCATAACACCCCTTGATATTTTCTAAATTCGAATAAAATATTTAAAATCCGTTCATATTCTTTAAAAGTTTACAAACTCTTTTAAGGGCGTTGAACCTAGTTAAGCTCAAAATTTCATTCTCCATTTTAGTAAACGAAAATTATTGATAAATATTTTTTCGCTCTGTAACGCTAATCTTTTTTCAAATATAAGACTGCATACAGAGCGAAAAAATATTTAATTTCCATACTTTTTGCATAAAAAGAAGAATTCAAAATCTGACTTCAAAATTCAATACATATTTTAATTTTACTTAAAAAATATTTGAATGAGATAATTTCTCGCTCTGTGCGCATAATTCTAGTTAAAAATTAATTAATTCTACGGAAAAAATTCCAAATTTATAATATCTGTTGAGTAAAATGAAGAAATTGAATTTTTAGATTAGAACTTGGCTCCAACACCCTTAAAAATGAAAAATTACTTAATATCTCTAAAATCTAAATAAATTTCGTAAAACTCTTGTAAATTTCTTAACATTGTTCGCAATTCCATGAAATCTCATGAAATCTCATTAAATCTCTTAAAATACCCGAAAATCCAATGAAACTTTTTTGACTTTTAACTTTTTTGATATGTGGTCTCAGACTCCAATTTAATGAAATTGAAGTAAAGAATGTTAAAGAAATTCAGAAATGTAGAGCAAAAAGAATAATAATAATAATAATTTCATAATAAGTTTATTTATTTGAAAGTTGATGTTATGTAATTTAAAGAATTTCGATATGACGAAATTACTTCTGAGAAAATAAAATTTTGGGTATCTAGTATTAATATATTATATTATGAAAATTATTGTGCACTTCGTAATTTGTCTTTAGCGTTAAGTACACTAATTAACGGTAATATTCCTAATGAATATTCACATGCGAATGAAAGCTCTGTGCTATAACTTAATAAACGAATTTATGTGCCGGTACGTGACTCATTAAAAGTTAACTTGATATTGTAATAATTATGATCCTGTTAAGCTTGGATTTTATAGTTAAATTGGAGTCAAATTCGCTTTCTTGCTTATTTAGAATCTAAACAACTTTTTGAAAATATTTTGTTATAAGTTTAAAGCTAATGAATAAATGTACTCGAATAATTGTTAATAATTGATTCTTTTTTATTGTTCTAGGGTTACGAAGGTTCACTCTTAAAAGTCACAAATAAAAATGGGAAAACGGCGTCGGTAAGTGGTTTCCTAAATTAATTATTTCCAGAATTATGTAATTATTCTATACATTCAACAATTACGTATTTCAAATTATGTATATTGCACAAATAACCAGTTTATGAAAATTAATTGAACGAGGTAAGGTCTTAATAAGATTTTGTTTCAATCTTTAATCGAAACTAATTGTATTTAATCCAGATTATAATCTGAAGTGAATGAATTAGGTTTTCCTAAAAGCATTGCCGTACTTCAACAAGCTGGAAACTTTAAAGAGATTTTGGGTTGAGTAGAAAGTTTATAGAGTGTCGAACTTTTTTTTAAATATGGTTTTATTTGTGGCTCCGCAGTCGCTGGCACCGTTAGGTACAGAACTGTGAATCAATACGGAACAGATCGCGACCTGTTTGTTTGCGTCATCAGATTGTTCAAAATAAATGAAAGATTGATTTTTACAAACTTCTATGCAAAAATAAATGTCAGCTTATTGATAAAATTGCAAAATAAAACGCTTATTTTGGCTGTTCTTATTGGATTGAAGTTTCAGACGTCTAGTCTGATGATTTTTTATTTTTATACTCATTGGAATAAAAATATTTTTAAAAAAATGTTTCCACAGTTTCCAAAGCCCAAAATATTTATTTACTTACTGGCAGAAATTTATCCAGCATTTTCCGGAATTTTAAGAGATTTCTTAAAATTTAAAGGAATTTTAAAGAGACTTTAAACGATTGCAAAAGATTATAAGTCATTTTGAAGACTTTTTCAGGATTTCAAGGATTTTTTTTCAAATTGGGATTTCCAGAAATATTGAAGGATCTTATGAGACTTGTTTCATTTTCAGGAATTTAAGAAACTTTAAGAAATTTGGCATTTTACGAGATTTCAAGATATTTCAAGAGATTTTAATGAACTCCATGGAATTTTGAAATATTTTAAACGATTTTAAGAAATTTAAAGAAGATTTTAAAAATTTCAAATAATTTAAAAATATTTTATGGGATTTCACATTGGATTTCGTCTATATTAGAATCAATTCCTTGAAATTCCTTAAAGTCACTTAAAATCTGATTAAATCCCTTAAATTAAAATGTCTTGAAATCTTGCGAATTCTTTTATTTTGATATTCTTAATCTAATAAATATAAAAAATAAAAAAATACAATAACTTCGTCAGACTAGACGTCTGAAACTTCAACCTAATCTGTTCTTTGCAAAAAGTTAAGATAATTTGAAGCACCTTTTAGAACTCGAATTTGTTTTTTAATTCATTTATTAAGGATGTTTGAGAAGTTCTAATCTAAAAATTCTATTTCTTCATTTTACTCAAAAGATATTAAATTTGGAATTTTTTCCCTCTGTAGAATTAATCAATTTTTTAACTAGAATTATGGGTACAGAGCAAGAAAATATCTAATGCAAAATATAAATTATGCTATTATATTACGTTTTATGCACAAAGTATCGAAACTAAATATTTTTTCGCTCTGTACGCAATCTTATATTTGAAAAAAGCTTAGTTCTACAGAACGAAAAAATATTTATCTATAATTTTCGTTGAATAAAATGAAGAATGAAATTTTGGGTCCAACACCCTTAAAGCCTTAATAAGGTATTAAAAAGCCTCTTAAAAATTCAAACACTTTTAAAAATCATTTCATTTTAAAATCAAAAAAATTTTTAATTTTATATTTTCAATCATAAAATTTAATATTTTGTTGAAATAAAATAACACTGAAAAATTGAGAAAGCTTTCGTAAGCATAAAAACGGAATTTTTAATAAGGGAAAACTTATAGCTCTTGAAAAATAGTATACAATAAGTGCAATCTACAAAATATATCTAATATCAATTTTATTTCTGGAATTTCAAAGTTTCTTATTGAATTTTAAAGGATTTTACGAGATTTTTATGATTCGCAAAGGATTTTGTGAAATTGTAAAGGATTTTATGAAATTTTAATGGATTTTAAAGAATTTAAAGATGTTTGTAGAATTTTTAAAGATTTTCAGGGAATTTTAAGATATTTCAATAAGTTTCCAATAATTTTAAGGAGAGATTTTGACGCATTTTAAGGGATATTAAAGTTCCTCGTTGAGTTTTGAAATATTTCAAGAAATTTAGAATTTTGAAGGATTGTAGGAAATTTTAAAAGATTTTTATGAATTTGAAAAGATTTTAAGGTTTTTTTTAAGGATTTTGAAGGATTTGTAATGCTTTTGAGGAATTTTACAACAATTAATGATAATTTAAGGGTTTTCATGAAACATTAACAAAATTGAATGAATTTCGTCGAATTTTAAGATGTTTTTAGGAATTTCAAGTTTTAAGTGTTGTGAAGTGATTTTAAATTTCAAAAGATGTAAAGTGATATATGAAATTTTTGAAAAATTTCAATAGTATTTTTACTGAAAATTTGTTCGCATTTTTAATATTTTTCTGCCAGGAAAATTCGTCTGAAAGTCAGGGGAATTAAAAATTTAATCTTGTGGCCATCCTGTAAAATTTCACAACTTATAAAATCCTTTAACCCTTTGCGGCACACATTTTTCAAAGAAACAAATTTTACGGCTATAAGCACCTTAAGGGGTTTTCGGGGTCGCTGATTACGAATCCGGAGTCAGATTTTCAAAATTCAAAATGACGGACCCAATATGGCGGACAAATTTTTTAAAAAGTTGTTGAATTTTCATAAAACTTGTTAGTCGGGGGTTTTTGAGGTCGCTGATTACGAATCGAAAACCCAATTTGCAAAATCAAAAATGGCGAATCCAATATGGCGGACGAGTTTTCAAAAAATTAATGGATTTTCATGAAACTTGGCATTTGGGGGTTTTTGTAGTCGCTGATTACAAATATGACTTCAGATTCGTTATCAGAGAACCCAAAAATCCCAAGATGCCAAGTGTCATATGAAAGCCCATTAATTTTTTGAAAATTCATCCGCCACATTGGATTCACCATTTTGAGTTTTTGAAATCTGACTTCAGATTCGTTATCAGAGACCCCAAAAACCCCCCAATAACAAGTTTTATGAAAATCCAACCAGTGGCGGATTTACCATATAGGCAACATAGGCAGTTGCCTAGAGCGGCAAAATTCGGGCAACCAAATTTGGAAAAAGTCAAAACTTGAGGAGCAAAAAAAACAGTCAAATTCTCTATCGTGAAGGGGGGCGGCAATTTTTGGAATGCCTATGGGCGCCGAATTTGTAAATCCGCTACTGAATCCAACCACTTTTTCAAAAATGTGTCCGCCATATTGGATTCGCCATTTTGAATTTTGGACATCTAACCTTTGATTCGTCATCAGAGATACCAAAAATACACAGATGAGAATTTTCATGAAAATTAATTAATTTTTTGAAAACTCGTCCGCCATATTGGATCCGCCATTTTGAATTTTGAAAATCTGGCTCCGAATTCGTAATCAGCGGCCACAAATATCCTATAGAGTACCAAGTTTCATTCCAATTTATTCAATACGTCGTTCAAAAATGAAATCTTTCGTAAAAAAGAACGATTTTCAAAATTTGTTTATTTATAACTATTTATAATTTTACGCAATACGTTCTTCATAATTTTTTTTACATTCTACAATGCAAGTTTGGGATTCGTTTTTAATTTTTCTCCGTTTTTTAATTTTGGTCCGTAATGTTGGTTCCACCATCTTGGATTTTTCGAAATTGTTCATTTTGAATTCAAATTGAAATTCAGCGACCATAAAAACCCCCTGAAAACTAATTTCAAACAGAATGTGTTAATTTAAAAAATTTTTTGTCCGCCATGTTTTTTCCGACATCTTGGATTTTTCGAAATTGAATATTTTGAATTTAGATTCAGATTCAGAGATGAAAATAAACACCTCAATATAACAGGGTTGAAAAAAATACAATTGTTATATTGGGTTTAGTATGGGAAACACTGCATTTTAGAGTTTTTTAAGCAAAAAAATAGAGTTTATAACTTATATAACATTGCAGAAAATTCTGAAAAAATTCTGAAAAATACTTTAAGGTGTACTCAATACAAAAAAAAATTGCCAATTTGAACTATTTGTTTATATACACTATTTTTATAATTAACAATTAATGACGGATAACATTTTTCTCACATTCATTTATATCCTAGAGACTTAGGAAAAACAAAAAACCCGGTACTTGTTGTTAAAATAGTAGTTAAAAAAATGTAAAACCATAGGGAAAAAGGTGGGTCGCTGAACGACCCACCACACAGTTTTCAAAAACGGGATTTTTTGGTTCAAAATCGGCTACAGCTTACAATTCTCAACCGATTTGGACGTTTTTTTTTTTAAACTACTCGAGAATAGTTGTACAAGACCGTCTATAAAATGGATTTTTGAATTGAAGCCTGAATAATTATTTATATAAATAAACAATCAGGAAAAATTACACTTTTTGAGAATGTGATTTTTTTTCTCCGAATATAAGATTGTCATAATGCAACTGGGCCTTGGAATCAATGTTGGTACTCATAAGGAACATATACAATTTATTTTAGTTTGAAGCTAATTGTTATAAACAAATTATATAAACAAATACATGGATGAGATGCTCAATGGCACAAAGAATTTTTTGTTGTTTTAAAATGCTAAAATATCTCATCAGAATAATACTCGTAAGAAACAATGGTCATATCTTAAAAATTACTATTGTTATAAACAATTTTAATAAACAATTTGAATTTTTTTTCATTTTTTCATAGAAATATGTTGCTTTTCTTATCCAATGGACGTAAAATAAGTTTGAAACAGATTATTTAAAATAAAAAATTGTATTAAATAAATGTTTCTTATTGTTTATAACGAGAACTATAAACAAATTCCAAAATTAGTCATTTTCACTTACGAAAAAATTTTTTTTCAACTAAAACATCCTCTAGACAATCAAACAGTAATATTTCAAATTTTTAATCTGTTTTTGAGAGAAAGACAACATACTCATGAAAAGATGAAAAAAACTTCGGATGTGTTTATAAAATGATTATTATAACAGTAATTATCAACACGTGGTCATTTGTTATTATCGAAATATTACTGTTCGGTTGTCTGGAAGACGATTTAATCGAAAAAATAATTTCTGAGAGGAAATGATTAATTTTGTAATTTGTTTATAATTTTTGTTATTAACAATTAGAAATATTTAGTTAATACAATGGCTTATTTTAAATAATCTGTGTCAAACATATTTTATGTCCATTGGATAAGAAAAATAACATATTTCTATGAAACAATGAAAAAAATTTAAATTTTTCATTAAAATGTTTATAACAATAGTAACTATTCACATATTTAAATTATTTGTTATTGAAATATTACTGTTTGGTTATCTAGAGGAAATTTTAGTTGAAAAAAAATTTTTTCGTAAGTGAAAATGACTAATTTTGGAATTTGTTTATAGTTCTCGTTATAAACAATAAGAAACATTTATTTAATACAATTTTTTATTTTAAATAATCTGTTTCAAACTTATTTTACGTCCATTGGATAAGAAAAGCAACATATTTCTATGAAAAAATGAAAAAAAAATTCAAATTGTTTATTAAAATTGTTCATAACAATAGTAATTGTTAAGATATGGTCATTGTTTGTTACGAGCATTATTCTGATGAGATATTTCAGCATTTTAAAACAACAAAAAAATGTTTGTCATTGAGCATCTGATCCATGTATTTGTTTATATAATTTGTTTATAACAATGAGCTTCAAACTAAAATTAATTGTATATGTTCCTTATGAGTACCAACATTGATTCCAAGGCCCAGTTGCATTATGACAGTCTTATATTCGGAGAAAAAAAATCACATTCTCAAAAAGTGTAATTTTTCCTGATTGTTTATTTATATACATAATTATTCAGGCTTCAATTCAAAAATCCATTCTATAAACGGTCTTGTACAACTATTCTCGAGTAGTTTAAAAAAAAACGTCCAAATCGGTTGAGAATTGTAAGCTGTAGCCGATTTTGAACCAAAAAATCCCGTTTTTGAACACTGTGCACCATATATACCGCAAAGGGTTAAAATTTCTTAATATTCCATTAAATCCTTCAGCGTTCCCCTGATTATTTTAAGAGCACTAGTAAACCAACACGCGCGCTAAGCGCGCGATTATTTTGTATTCCTTCTTATAACTTCAAATCATTCAAAGCTCAATACAAAAGAATTTTAGAATTTATAAATGATTTTGTAGAATTTTAAGGGATTTCAGGATATTTTGTGAAATTTTAAAGGAATTCATGCAATATTAAGAAATTTTTTAAAGAATTTTAAAGGATTTTAATGGATTTTTAATGTTGTAAAATTTGGAAAAATTTTAAGATATTTCAATGAGATTTTTGTGATTTATAAAAGATTTTGTGAAATATTAAAGATTGCATGGAATTTGATGAGATTTCTAATAATTTT
>CAJFCP010025774.1:116778-129039 GCA_904066005.1 Synergus itoensis | reverse complement strand
AATCTTTTGTCGAATAGAAGATTGCGTACAGAGCGAAAAAATATTTAAAAAATATTTTTTGCATAAAACGAGGAATTCAAAATCTAAGTTCAAAATTAAATATTTTCATTTTTCTTAAAAAATATTTGATTTAGATATTTTCTCGCTTTGTACGCATAATTCTAGTTAATGATTAATTCTACAGAGGGAAAAAATTCAAAATTTAATATTTGTTGAGTAAAATGAAGAAATCGAATTTTTAGATTAGACTTGGCTCCAACACCCTTAAGATATTTCAGGATATTAAAGACAATTGAGGTGAATTCATCTGCATTTACTGACTTCGGAAGATTTCATTGAATTAAAATCACTTGAAGTAATTTTAAATTAATTTTAGGGATTTTGAGGGGTTTCAAAAGATTTTAAGAGATTTCAAGTGATTTTTACAGATTTTCAAGGAATTTTAAGTGATTTTAAATCATTTTAAGACTTCACGTGTCTTCAGATATTTCAAAAGAATTCAAGTAACTTTGACTTGAGATATTTCAGGATATTGAAGACAATTGAAGTGAATTCGTTTGAATTAGTACTTCAGGAGATTTCGCTGAATTAAAGTCACTGGAAATCATTCAAATTCTCCTGAAGACACTTTAAATCTCTTAAAAAATTAGTTTAAATGAATAATTAAATTAAATTAAATTCATTAATCAATTAATTAATTAATTTCAGTCATTAAATTTTTCTGAAATTTCTGTAGTCACGTGAAGTGAAGTGATTTTAAATTATTTTTAGAGATCTTAAGGGACTTTGAGGGGTTTCAAAAGATTTTAAAAGGCTTAAAGTGATTTTTACTTTTCAATAAATTTTAAAAGATTTTAAGTGATTTTTAAGAGTCGTAACTAATTTTAAAAAATTTAAAGGCATTTCAAAAGAGTTTGAAAGGATTTTAAAAAGGTTTAGTGATTTTAAAAAATTTTAAGTGATTCTAAATATTTTAAGGAATTTCAATGAATTTCAATGGATTTTAAAAGATTTTAATTGACTTTCAAGAATTTTAAGTAATTTTTACAAGTGATTTTAAACAATTCATGGAATTTTGAGAAATTTCATGTGATTTCAGGAAAATTCAAGTGACTTTAAGTAACTTCAGATATTTCAGATGAATTCAGGAGAATTCAGTAGATTTCTATGCAAGTGTACACCTGATTTCATGAGTCGTCAACCCTGTCAACCCCTCGGGTAGCGACTTAATCGGGAAATGACCGGGAATTTAATTAATGAACCCGGAGTTTACTTCTGATCACAGTAAAATTCAAGTTTTCATTCTTTTAATAATTATTTTTACTATATGAGAGAAAGTATTTTTACTTTTTCTATTATAAAAAAAATGTTGCAATTTTTCACGCTATTGTGCTACAAAATGTTTAGAATGACGTCATGAATTAAAAATATCTGTGAAGTATTTTAATTATAAATAATTATTTATAACTTCCTTACTGTTCAATTAAATTCATCAATTTTATAGGTCAATCGATTCGTCTCGGCACAAGAAATCTTTCTTCTTCTTATATCAGCTTTGAATTTTGATTATAGTGGAAAATCAATTTTACAAAAATTATAAAAGTACATAAAAGTTGTAAAATTAATATTTTGTTAAACTCTTATATGAGATTATTTATGATTATTACTTATAATTATTATTATTGAAAATCCTTACATTAAAAAATATAATTATTTCACATTAATTATTTCCATTAAAAAAATGAGTACCGATATAGAGTAAATTTGATGTTGGAACTGAAATCAGAAAAATTGATCTTAAATTCGGACAACTTTTACTGCATTGAAGGTAAACCAATTTTAAGGTGTAGCCATTTTAAGACGGATTATGAGTAATTTAAGGCACCTAATTTTGAAGGCTTCGAGCTTTCAAGATCTAAATTTATGAATTTTTCCGAATCTCTGGTCTACAGGATTTACTTTAGATATTTAAGATTTAACGAAAATTCACTTTCGATTTTTTTAAATGTCAAAGAATTGAAATTTTATAGCCACTTTTGATCCCTTTAATTTTTTTTATGCTTTCATATTTAAATACCTCGAAATTTGTATCATACACGTATATAAATATTTTTTGCAATACAATATACAATTTTTGTCGAGGAAAAATTAAATTCCTTAATTGTATATTGATCGAATTCTAGTTTTGATTGTCGAATAGGGGATGTCAATGGAAGAGTAATTTTCCTTCTTGTCGCTTAGCCGTAGTTTTCACGTGTGTGAATCAGAGGTCAGTCCCGAATCAATAAACTGCACAGAGCTACCTCGAATAGAAACGCTTTGTTCACTGTTACGAGGTACCAAACACATTAAACTATACATACTTATGTCAATAAAATATTGTTAAATTCAGCCTCGGACTCAATTTACAACTTCTATAAATCATAAAATGACAAAATGACTTCAATTCAAATGTAATAAATAAAAATCAATCAAATATCAATTAAATGTAGAAAATAAAATCTAACAAATTATTTTAAACAAAAATAGAACAGTACAAAATTTTCATTAAAATCGAGTTTAAAACTGTGCTTCCCGAGGTAAAATAAAACTTGATATGAATTTCAATAATATTTTCACAAATTGAAATAATGACTAAATTAATTGACGCTTTCGTTTAATTTATTCGAGATACTAAATTTCCTCATTCAAAATCAGGTTAATCGATGCAAATAATAGTCGACAATAATAACTCTACAGTTGGACGAATTGTAATTACTTTGAAATGCTCGAGTTATTATTTTTTATTTATTTACTAATATCAACAAAAATCAATTATCTCGTTCTGATGCTTTCTCCCTATCATCAGTATTGCAATATCGGATATCCCAGGATTATTTCCCAATTCGTTGACAACTGGCTTAAGCTGCAAAAATTGCAGCGAATTGACATAAACTCGATGCTTCCGCGCTCGGTTTGACACAATCTCAATTATTCGCGTGAAATTTGGTTCAAATTGACGTTTAACGTCAGATAGAATGTCTGAATTTTTACTTCAATCTTTCTCTCTGATTGTCACTTTGCCCAGAACCTTGGAAAGCTAATACTTCATTTAATTTTCATGAAAGATATTATCATTTCATTTGGATCCAATGACATTTCCTGTTATGTTCCCTAATGGTGATTTAGGGTGGAGTCCAAATTTTAAACAAAATTTTAATAGTGAAAAAAGATTAACTGCTTTACAATATTATTCTTATCGTTTGGCGTATAGAATCACTAATAATTTCAATCCAATTTTATATTGTGGACGTTTAACACAATAATATATAATTCAAGCTTTTTTAATAATTGAAAATACAAGATTAAATTATATACGATTTAATCAACAACATTTATTTATTACAGTTACGTGTAATCCAAATTGGCAAGAGTTAAAACAAGTATTGCAAAATTTCCCTCCAGGCACTACATGTAATGATATTCCTAATATTACAGTAAGGTTATTTAAAGCAAAGTTACGTTGTATATTATCTGATATTATAAGTGGAAACATTTTTGGTTATATTTTAGGATATATTTATACAATTGAATTTCAGAAACGAGGATTACCTCATGCTCATTTGTTATTTATCTTAAATTATAGTAATAAATTATTAAATCCGGAGGATATTGATAAATATATTTCTGCCGAAATTCCTATGATGATGATGATTTACGAGAATTAGTCATTCAATTGATGTTACACAATCCTCATTTAGAAAATTCAGCGTGTTATAATAAAGAAAAAAAATATTTGTATTAAAAAATTTCCAAAAGAGTTTTGTGATTATACAATTTTTGAAAAAAAAAAAAACGGTTTTCCTAAATGTAGACGTAGAAACAATACAGACAAAGGTTATGTATATAACAAAAAATTCGAGGGAAAATTTATAAATGTCAATAATTCTATGGTTGTTCCTTATAATTCATTATTATTAAAAAAAATATAGATGTCACATCAATGTTGAATATTGCGCATCAATTATGAGTACCAAATATATTTATAAATATTTACATAAAGGACAAAGTCAATCAGATTTGAAACTATAATGTATGCGAGATTTTCGAGAGATTTTTAGAGAGGATCCATTTTTTTAGAGAGAAATTTCAAGAGGTTTCTAAGAATTTTAAGGGAATTTAACAATTTATAAATGATTTTTTTACGAAATTCAAACGATTTTAAAAAGATTTCGTAGAACTTTAAGGGATTTTATTTTTTAGGATATTTCGTGAAATTTAAAAGGAATTTTTGCAATTTTAAAAGACTTAAGAATTCTAAGAGATTTTTTTAATCTTTAAAAGATTTTGTGAGAATTTTAAAGGATTCCATGGAATTTGATAAGGATTATAATAGTTTTAATGGATTTTAAAGATATGTATAAAGGGATTTTAAATGTTACCGTAAAATTTCAAGAATTTTCTGGGAACATTATGAAATTTTAAAGTTTGTCACGGAATTTTATGAAGAGATTTCAAAAGATTTTTACGATTTTCAAAAGATTTAATAGAATTGAAAAGGATTTCAAAGACTGTACAGTTTTTAAAGGCTTTCAAGAAATTTGTCGATTTTTAAAAGATATTGTGGAATTTTTATGGATTTGATGGATTTTTATGATATTTCTAATAATTTTAAAAGATTTCAAGAGATTTTTCTAATTTTTAAAAGATTTTGCAGAATTCTTAAGGATTTCATGGAATTTGTCGAGATTTCTAATGATTTTAAGGGATTTTTAATGTTAAGGAATTTCAAGAGGTTTCTAGGAATTTTTAGATTTTCATGGATTTTAACGTGGATTTCAAAAGATTTATGATTTTAAAAATTTTTGTGGAATTTTAAGGGATTTCATGGAATTTTATGAGATTTCTAATACTTTTAATTGATTTTAAAGGATATAAAGGGGATATTAATTGTTATTGTAGAATATTAAAGAATTTCAAGAAGTTTCTGAGAATTTTAAGAGATTTTCACGACTTTAATCAAATTTCAATCGGATTTCCAGGGATTTTTATCCTTTATTTTTATATTTGTAATCCTTTAAATCCCATAAAATATTTTAAAAGACATAAAAATTCCTTGAAATCCGATTGAAATCTATTCAAAGTTGTGAAAACCTCTTAAAATCTTTTAAAATTCATTAAAAGTATTATAAATCTTGTAAAATTCCATAAAATATTTTAAAAATTATAAAAATCTTTTGATTTAAAGTATTTTAAAACTTGTCTGGGAATTTTTTTCAGGAATTCCAAAGATTTTTATGATTTTTAAAAGATTTTGTAGAATTTACAATGATTTTGAACGTTTTCGTAAAATTTTAAGGGTTTTCAAGAGATTTTTCTTATTTTTAAAAGATTTTGTAAAATTTTTAAGGATTTCATGGAATTGGATAAAATTTCTAATGATTTTAAGAGATTTTAAATGTTAAGAAACTTAAGGGCGTTAGACTCAAGTGTTAAGCTCAAAATTCCATTCTCCATTTTAGATTTTACTCAACGAAACTTATAGATAAATATTTTTTTGCTCTATAGCGCTAATCTTTTTTCAAATATAAGGCATGAAGAATTCAAAATCTAACTTCAAAATTGAATCTTTTTATTTTACTCAAAAAAATATTTTAATTAGATATTTTCTCGCTCTGTACGCAAAATTCTAGTTAAAAATTGATTAATTCTACAGAAGGAAAGAATTCCAAATTTAATATTAATATTTGTCGAGTAAAATGAAGAAATCGAATTTTTAGATTACAGACTTCGCTCCAACACCCTTAAGATAGGATTAATCTTTCATAATACATAGTAATTATATTGAATAAATAATTAAATAAATCTGATAAATTTCTTTTAGTTACAGAAACAATTTTTTTTCAGATGTAAAGCGAAAAGCAAAAGCTGTTCAATTATTGGTGAAGCAAGAAAGTGACTTTGCAAAAAAAATATTACCAGGTTTAATAGCGCCATAGTCTTTTGCTCATTATATCGACAATTGTGTTGGTGCATTTTTATACGTGTATGGTACAAAAGCTCTAATGCGATCCTAAAGATAGTCGGATGACACGCTATTTACTTATTTTCCTGGTCACGCGAGGGAATATGTTTCCCAGAAGTCAGAAATCAAAAGAAATCATCTATCGATAGCTAAAATATTTATTTCCATTTCCTATTTTACACTTACAGAAAATGAACATATGAAATTGTAGAATATATTTGAATTGCCTCACAAATTCGAAACATCCAATGATTGAATTTATTTAAATTCAAAGGTTTAGTAATTAAAAATATAAAAATCTAACAAATGTGGCCATAGGTTCGAGAATTATTCAAAAAAATAATACTTTTTTTTTATCAAGCACAGTTTATTCACTAATCTATTTCCCTTGATACATATAATAACATGAGATAAGAAGAAACATTTGAACTAAATTACATTAATTTGTAAATAGTCACAATCGTGATTATTACAAAGACCATTGTGAGATTATAATCGTTATCATCTGCACAAACGAATCATATAAAAACATCTCTTGGTAACGATCGGCTTGAAACTAGGTCAGTTATTTAAATATTTTTTCCAGCTCTTTCATTATTTCGAGCAGTCGAATCTTGAAAACTCGACGTCAAAAATTTCATCATAAATAAAATAAAATTCATCTTCATTACTTTTTTTTCTATTCTCTGGAATTTAAAAAAATTGATTATTTTCGAATTAAATTCTTATAAGATGAATAAATATTTTTTAATTCTAAAGTAAAAATTAGACATTTTTATTAAAATTATATTTTTGGTAGAAAAAATGAATTTCCTTTTTTAAATTAGTATATGTTAATTACACTTAATTTAAAAAGATCAATTCTAACTCATTTATTTCAGAAGCTACTCTTCGAAGAAATCAGTTGTAACTCTTAATTGAAATTTTTTACTTCTACGAAATGGGTTTTCAAACCTTTATACATGGTCTAGTTTATAGAGTTGTAAAATTTCCAATATTTCCAATTTTACTAAAATTATAAAAGTATGTACAATACATCATATTAGATATATTCCCTTTGAAATATGTTCAAAAAAACCTTTTTTTGGAGACTGGATTTTGTCACCACTAAAAAGCTTCCTCTATGAGATATGATCTGCAAACTTCAGCTACATTTGAATTATGTAATTTAATCAGCGAGAGGAAATCAATTTTGATATCCTAAAACCTGAATAATTAAATTTTCAAACTTTCTGTAGCACAGTCTTGATGAACCAAAATTAACTTTCTGAATCAGTTTAATGATTTAATTATCAAGTATTAATTAAATTAAGAAATTAATTAAATTGAGGGCCCGGATGCAATAACGTCCTATAAATTTATTTCGCCAAGAAACGTTGGCGAAAATAAATAAATAAAAATATAAATAAATAAATAAATAATAATAAATTTAATTGCGCATCTTTTTCTCCTCATAAAAAAAGTTCTAACTTTTGTCACTTTTGTGACTTTTTGTCACTTTTGTCACTTTTTAAACTTGGCGAAATAAATTTATAGGACGTTATTGCATCCGGGCCCTCAATTAATAAATTAATTAAATGTAACGCTACAGAATTTATATGAATTTTTCTATTAATATAACAGTAAATTCTGCGAAGTCATTGGAAATTTTACACTGTTTGTCAATTTGTGAATTGAGTGCTAAACAAAATAGAGTAATATGATGGATTTGTATTTTACAGCCCTAGGAAGCCCATTCTTCCCGAGTGGTCCAGAGCTCTGGCATCATCCCTTGGCATATTCAACAGCCGGTGAATTACAAGGGACCCTTCAACATGCGACACTGGTTCATCCCGCATTACATCCTCAGGTCCCCGTACGTTCCTATCTTTGACTATCTGCAGACAAAGCTCTGGAGCCGCCGACGAGCGCCCCGATGCACGTTAGTGACACATGATGGTTATACTCGTACATACTACGTCAGGCTTCGGAATTTTATTTCATTTTTTGTACATAGGTACACTGAAAGATGAAAACAAAAATTTTCTGACGAACCCAGGGCCTAAAGGAAAATTTGGAAGCAAGACACTTCATTTGCTCGGAAACCAACTTAATTTTCTGAAGGAATACAAATCTTTATACTTTTTTAAGGTTGTCTAGCGGACCGGGAAAAACCCGGGAATTTTATTTGACCCGGGAAAACCGGGAAAAACCCGGGAATTTCATTTAAGACCAGGAATTTTTCGTATTTTATTGAAAAATCGATGTTTTTCTACTTTATCTTCTTTTTATTCTACTAGCAAACCAACAAGCACGCTACGCGCTCGATTTTTTTTTTTTTCTTATAACTTCAAATATTCAAAAGTTAATCACTCTCTTATTAATCTGAACCAGTGGAATTTCGCTGATTCAAATTTAGAGAGTAGGTTTCGAACAACAATGTATACGAGATTTTAATGAAATTTCGTTACATCACCTTTTTAGAGGGGAATTTAAAAAGAATTCATGAAATTTTGAAAGATTTTTAAGAACTCTAGGGAATTTTAAGGGATTTTAAATGTTTTCATGAAACTTCGAGGAATTTTAAGAAAACTCAAGAGATTTTTTATCCTATCTTAAAAAAGTGGTGTCACGAAAACTCCCAGAAACCTCTTAAAATCCCTTTAAAATCCACAAAAAACATTAGAAACATGAATCTCTTGAAATTCAAGTTAAAATTAGCGAAAATCTCTAAAAATTCTTAAAAACCTCTTGGAATTTCTTATAACATTTAAAATCTCTTAAAATCCTTAGAAATCTTATCAAATTTCATGAAATCCTTCAAAATTCTTCAAAACCTTTTAAAAATTAGAAAAATCTCATAAAATCCTTTAAAATTTTACGACAACCTTCAAAATCCTTTTGAATTCTACAAAATCTTTTAAAAATCAGAAAATCCCTTCAAATTATTCGAAATCTCATAAAATTTCACAAAATTCTTAAAAATCCAATAAAATATTTTTAAAATTATTAAAATCTCTTTCATTCTTTTAAAATTCCTGCGGAAATTTTTTGAAAACATTTAAAACTCTCTTAAAATTTGTTTAAATCTCTTAAAATTGGTGAAAACCTCTTAAAATTCTCAGAAACTTTTTGAAACTCTTTGAATTCTAGGATAAAATTTAAAGTCCCTTTACATCGTTGAAAATTCATTAAAATTATTAGAAATCTCATTAAATTCCACAAAATCTTTAAAGAATCATAAAAATCTTTGGAAATCGCTTAATATTCCTCGAAATTTCACGAAAACAAAAATCTATATATTCCGCAAAATATATCCTGAAATACCTTAAAATTCCATGAAATCTTTTAAAAATCCTAAAAATCTTTAGAACTTCGTAAAAATCACTTGAAAATTGTCAGAATCCACTGAAATTCCTAGAAACCTTTTGAAGCTCTCTAAGAAAGATGATGTAACGAAATGTCTCTAAAATCTCGCATAAATTTTATCATTGTTTAAAATCTGCTCTCTAAATTTGAATCAGCGAAATTTTATTGGTTTTTGAATGACTTGAAGTTGTAAGAAGTAAAATAAATAATCGTGCGCGTAGCGCACGTGATGGTTTGCTAGTGATTTTTAAAAGACTTTATGGAATTTCATGAGATTTTTAATAATTTTAAGGAATTTCAACAGATTTTTCTGATTTTTAAAATATTTTATGTAATTTTTAAGGATTTCGTTGAATTTAATGATATTTCTAATGCTTTTAATGTATTCTAAAGGATAAAAAGGTATTTTAATTGCTATCATAGAATTTTAAAGAATTTCAACAAGTTTCTGGAAATTATAAGAGATTTAGGAACGTTTCTGGGATTTTTAAGGAATTTTAAGTCTTGTCGTGGAATTTCGAGGAATTTCGAAATTTTAAAAGGTTTCTGAGAATTTTAAGGGATTTTTAAATATTGTCATGGAATTTCTAAACATTTTAGGAGAAGAAAGAGATTTTAATGAGTTTTGAAAGACTTTATTGGCATTTGTAAGGATTTTATGAAATTTTATGAGATTTCTAATATAATTTTTTTTTTTATTTTTAAAAGATTTTATAGAATTTTTAAGAATTTTATGGAATCTGACGAGATTTCTAATACTTTTAATGGATTTTAAAGGATTTAAAGGGTTTTTTAAATGTTATGGTAGAATTTTAAAGAATTTCAAGAAGTTTCTGAGAATTTCAAGAGGTTTTCACGATTTCAAAAGATTTTTATGACTTTTAAAATATTTTATGGAATTTTTAAGGATTTCATGGAATTTAAAGAGATTTCTAATACTTTTAATGAATTTTAAAGAATTTCAAGAAGTTTCTGGGAATTTTAATAGGTTTTCACGACTCTGATCAGATTTCAAGCTGATTTCAAGGAATTTTTATCCCTTATTTTAATATTTTTATCCTTTATTATATATTTATCCTTTATTTTTATATTTTTAATCTTTTATATCCCATAAAATATTTTAAAAGACATAAAAATTCCTTGAAATCCGATTGAAATCTGTTCAAAGTCGTGGAAACCTCTTAAAAATCCCAGAAACTTCTTGAAATTCTTCAAAATTCTATGGCAACATTTAAAATCCTTTTATATCTTTTAAAATCCATTAAAAATATTATAAATCTCGTCAAATTCTATGAAATCCTTAAAAATTTCATAAAATCTTTTAAAAATCAGAAAAACCTCTTAAAAACCCTTATTTACGAAAACCTTCGAAATCCTTGTAAATTCTACAAAGTCTTTTAAAAATATTAAAAATCTTTTGATTTAAAGGATTTTAAAACTTGTCAGAGAATTTTATTGAAGAATTTCAAAAGATTTTTATGATTTTTTAAAGATTTTATAGAATTTACAAGGATTTCGAAGGTTTTCGTAAAATTTTAAGAAAGAGAGCAAACCAACATGCGCGCGATTATTTTTTTTCCTTCTTAAAACTTTAAGTCATTCAAAACCCAATCAGGTTTGCAACAACAATGTATGGGAGATTTTCGAGACATTTCGTTACACCACTTTTTAAAATAGGATTTCTACTTTATCAAATTTAAAAAAGGCATAAATTGATTGGAAAAAAAAAATTGACCGGGAAAAGGCTGGAAAAGACCGGGAGAAAACCGGGAATTTCCAATTCCCTGATCACTAGACATCCTGTATTTTAATTTAGAAACAATAGGGATTGTTGAAAGAGATACGACTAAAAATGAAAAGAAGTCTAAAGTAAAAAGAAGCCTGCTGACTTTAAATTAAACTGATCGATTGCTTCTTTAAATACGAAGTTTTTAATTTAGTGTAACGAGTCGTATATCTCAAGTTTTTGTAGTTTTTTTTTAAGAAGCTTGCAAAAATTTAAAGAAATTTTGACATTTTTAAAATAATTTTAAAGATATTAAATATTCCTCGAGGAATTAAAAAAAATTTCAAAAATTATTTTTTATTTTTAAAGGATTTTGTGAGGTTTTTGCTTCCAAGAATTTTTATTTAGAGATTTTAATGTATTTTAGGGAATTTCAAAGTTCCTTATTGAATTTTAAAGGATTTTACAAGATTTTTATGATTCGTAAAAGATTTTGTGAAATTGTAAACGATTTCGTGGAATTTTAATAGATTTTAAAGGATTTGTGACATTTTACATGATTTTAAAAATTATAGTTAAATTTTAAGAAATTTAAAGATATTTCTAGAAATTTCAAAAGATTTCAGCGAATTTTAAGGGATTTTATTAAGTTTCAAATAATTTTAAGTGATTTTGACGCATTCTAAGAGATATTAAAGTTCCTCGTAGAATTTTGAAATATTTCAAGAGATTTTAAATAGATTTTGTGGAATTTTGACGGGTTGTAGGAAATTTTGAGATATTTTTATGAATTTTAAAAGATTTTGAAGTTTTTTGAGTAATTTGATATCCGAGAATGGGGTGAGGCTCGAAATAAATGTTTGAAAATTAGAAGGAAGGGAAATTATGTTTAAAATAATTCTAAAAGAAGTAGATTGGGTAGAAAATAAATGATTTATTTATTAAGAGATAGATAAGAAAGTTTACATATGGTGAGTCTAGTAAAAATAAGGTTGTTACTAGTGGTAAAGGGTATGTTTGGGGTTGGATGGGTAGTCGCGTCTGGGTGGCGACATATTGGGTTAGGCGACTATTGCAGGGTAGTGCGTGATGGGTAGTCGGCTGTGAGCGAAGTTGGGAGACGCTCCGCTGGTTGGAGAAGCCAGGGAGGTCTTGGCTGGGGACCAGTCGGGGACAGACTGAG
>CAJFCP010025774.1:94879-116768 GCA_904066005.1 Synergus itoensis | reverse complement strand
CACTTTCCGCGTTTAGGCGCGGATCTTTATAGGCATTGCCGGGGAACTCTCCGACCTATCACCGTCCGTTGCGTTCAAGGATTGGCTCGTACGAAAAAGTGGGGGATCCTTCGTAGCGTCTCCGTAGTGGGAGCAATAATTTGTCCCTGTAGCGAGCGCGGACGGTGAAGAGATCTTGTGCGAGCGGGAGTGACAATTTGCTACTATCGGGAAGCACGGATGATGTAGAGAGACCTACGCGGCAGGATTCGTTTAGTTGCACTTAGAAAGACTTTCTAAGTTATTGACAGGAGAGGTTAGAATGCCCAGGCGACGAAAGAAAAGAATTATAGATGCTCGCCAAAACGATTCATGATTATAAAAGTACTTCTATAATCATGAATACATTTTTGGCGGACGTCAAATCCACAGGGTCTTTCGTTGACTGTGGTGTTCTAACTTGGGTTGGCTTTAGATGCTAGGATTTAAAATTTGAACGGTTAACTTAATAAAGAAACTTAAAATTAAGGATACATAATTACATTTCTTAAATTATAACGCTATATTCGATGAAGTTCAAAGTTCTTCTTCTGGAAGCGTACTGGAATTTGGTTCCTTCTGGTGCGACTGCATTCAGGGACCTTTTCCGTGGTCGCCCTCGACGGCGTTCTCCAGCCGGAGGGTCTTCGGGTTGGGACCATTTTCGTGGTCGCCCTCGACGACTTTTTTAGGGTCGGAGGGTCTTATTTGAGCTGCTCGATTGATCGATTGAACTCTGGATCTTTTCTTAGGTCGCCTTCGACAGCGTTCGAAAGCCGGAAGGAGTCTACGAAAGGCTCGATTGATGAATCGGTCTCGGACCTTTGAAGAGATCGCCCTCTACGACGTGTTTTTGGAGCCGGAGGGTCTTGAATTTAAAGGCTTTGATCAACAGATCGTCCTTTGGCCTTTTCCTAGGCCGCCCTCGACGATGTTTTAAAGGTCGGAGGGACTTTTGAAGAGATTAGATCAACGGATCGTTCTCTGGCCTGTTCCTAGGCCGCCCTCGACGACGTTTTAAGGTCGGAGGGGCTTTTGAAGAGGTGTGATCAACAGATCCTTTCTCTTTGTTGGGTTGACGTGGGAGTCAAGGGTTGAGGCAGCGATTCCGAACTCCTAAACGGTCGGGTTGACGTTCTTGGGAGGAGGTTCGGTTTCGGCTAGAGAATTGGTGGACCCGAACTCCGAAACGGCTAGGCTGACGTTTACTGGTGGAAGTTCGGTTCCGAGATGGTGGTGAGTTCGAGTTCCAGAGCGGCTAGGCTGACGCTCTTTGGTTGGAAATCGGACTTGGATAGTGATGGTGATCACTTTTGTTGTCTGACAAGACAACGGGTCTATTTACAGGGGAGTTATTTATTTACAGGGGAGTTATTTATTTACAGGGGAAGGTTATGAAGTTCTTCCACAGGGGGTGAATCTCTTCCTCGTCTGGTCATGGCTTCACCAATGAAGGCTATGCCACAGGGCCTAAATCCAAAGAAAGGGACGTCACTGTTGAAAGAATCCTCGCCTTCCTTTAGGGTGGATTCTAGATTCAAAAACCGGCGGGAACGAAGATCGTATCGAAGGATGGTTTGTTTGTTTATGGGCGCCACCGGGTGTTTTTTTTTCACTCCCGGAAGTGAGAGGGTCAAAGTGGTTCGCAGGTGCGCGAATGACTGCTGATTTCTATCTTCTTTACTAGTTCCGGAAGATAAGGTGTTAGACGGAATACCTGTGTACCCTGCTTAAGGTCTTTTCGTAAATAAGGTAATTTACGTTAGAGTTCAAGCAAGGATGGGAAGGTTGAAATTTAGTCCTGGGTAGCTGAGAGCAGAGATTGGGTAGAAAATGTTTTAATTTTCCTCTCAGGGCCCCACGTTGGGCGCCAAATTGATATCCGAGAAATAGGTGAGGCTCGAAATAAATGTTTAAAATTAGAAGGAAGGGAAATTATGTTTAAAATAATTTCTAAAAGAAGCAGATTGGGTAGAAAATAAATGATTTATTCATTAAGAGATAGATAAGAAAGTTTACATATGGTGAGTCTAGTAAAAATAAGGTTGATACTAGTGGTAATGGGTATGTTTGGGGTTGGATGGGTAGTCGCGCCTGGGTGGCGACATATTGGGTTAGGCGACTATTGCAGGGATAGTGCGTGATGGGTTCTCACTCTGTGAGCGATGTTGGGAGACGCTCCGCTGGTTGGAGAAGCCAGGGAGGTCTTGGCTGGGGACCAGTCGGGGACAGACTGAACACTTTCCGCGTTTAGGCGCGGATCTTTATAGGCATTGCCGGGGAACTCTCCGACCTATCACCGTCCGTTGCGTTCAAGGATTGGCTCGTACGAAAAAGTGGGGGATCCTTCGTAGCGTCTCCGTAGTGGGAGCAATAATTTGTCCCTGTAGCGAGCGCGGACGGTGAAGAGATCTTGTGCGAGCGGGAGTGACAATTTGCTACTATCGGGAAGCACGGATGATGTAGAGAGACCTACGCGGCAGGATTCGTTTAGTTGCACTTAGAAAGACTTTCTAAGTTATTGACAGGAGAGGTTAGAATGCCCAGGCGACGAAAGAAAAGAATTATAGATGCTCGCCAAAACGATTCATGATTATAAAAGTACTTCTATAATCATGAATACATTTTTGGCGGACGTCAAATTTAAAGGATTTGAAATGATTTTAAGGAAAATTTTAAATCAATTAGTGAAAATTTAAGGGTTTTCATGAAATATTAACAAATTTGAAGGGATTTCGTCGAATTTTAAGATGTTTCTAGGAATTTCAAGAAATTTCAATGAATTTCAAGATATTTCCAAGGTTGTCATAAATTTGAGAGATTTTTACGAATTTCAAGAAGTGATTTTAAATTTCAAAAGATTTAACGTGATATTATACGAAAGTTTTAAAAAATTTCAATAGTGTTTTCACTGAAAATTTGTTCGCATTTTGATACTCTTATGTCAGGGAAATTCATCTGAAAGTCAGGGAAAAGTCAGGGAAATGTCAGGGAAATGAAAAAATTGAATCCTGACTGGCCACCCTGTTTAATGAACGAGATCACGTTTAATTAATCCATTTAATTAAAATTTGTTGGGTATACGTAGTCTAATCAATTTTAGGCACGAGAAGAATTTGGAAATAAACCTTTTTGTAAACTAGATAAAATTGAATTAGAGAAGAAAATGGATAAAAAAAAAATGTTTACATAGTTTTTGAATAAAAATAAAAATTAATGATGTGGGGCTTTTGTTTTTTTTTAGGCTCCGATGTCACTACCGCATCCTACTACATTAACGTCGATACACGCCTCGTTACCGCACTTTTTACCATCACCAGCATTAGCGTCGCCGGTCGGCTCCTCTTCGTCTCAACCTAGCATCGCCGTCAGCAATGCTCCCTGTTCCACTCTTTTCGTGGCGAACCTCGGTCAATTCGTCTCCGAGCACGAGCTTAAGGAGATCTTCAACAGGTTAGATTCAACGATGCACTTATGTACACTAGATTTAGATCGTTGTCACAAGTTACAACCACTATCTGCTGGCCAATTTCGTCCAGATTCTCTTACTATACACTTTATGATCTACAAGTGCAACAAAACTCTAGTAAGAGTTTATTTTAGCAAGAGTTTACTTTTTGAATCTGGATTTCATAAATTTTCAGAGGAAAATGGGAAGGCCTTCCCATTGAAAAACTTGACGTAAAAAATGACGTAAAAAATAACGTAAAAATAGACGTACATAAAAAATTACGTCAAAAATGAGGTACAAAATGAAGTCAAAAACGACGCAAAAATGACATCACGAATTGGGATAGTTTTTGACGTCACTTTTTACGTCATTTTTTGTCATTTTTTTTTTTTTTTAATTAAAAAAACATAAAACTATTTATTTTATTTCTTTCGGGGAATTGTAATAAAAACGCAATTGAAAAAAAAAAATTGAAAACAAATTGCCTAATAAAAACGCAATTGAAAGAAATAAAATAAATAGATTTGTAAAGTTTTTTTAATTAAAAAAAATGACGTAAAAAATGACGTAAAAAGTGACGTAAAAAACTATCCCAATTCGTGATGTCATTTTTTACGTCGTTTTTTACTCCATTTTTGACTTCATTTTTGACTTCATTTTTTACTTCATTTTTGACGTAATTTTTTACGTCATTTTTTACGTCAAGTTTTTCAATAAGAGGGTTCATAATTCACATCTAAGGAAAATAAAGCATCCAAATTAGGAGAAAAGAGTTTAAAAGTTAGATAATTTAGTAGTTCCCGGTAATAAGGATTGAATTGAAGAAAATTAAGAATTTGTATTCCTGTGAATATGCGATTTTTCCTCGGTCTAAAAATCCACCAACGCGGGAAAAGAAAAAGTGCAAATCCATTAAACTGAAGTTTCAAATGTCTACTCAGACGAATTTTCTTTTCTTCAAAGATGCACACTACAAAAAATTGTTTTATTTAAAATAATTTATCTATTGCAACAGGAAGAATGGAAAATGTTTTTGCGAACAATATTTTTAATTGTCGATGAGAAATCTTTGATAAAAAAAGAAAACTCGTCTGAATAGACGTCTGAAACTTCAGCCCAATTGCAAATCCTATTTCTCTCAATCGACTTATTATTTTTTTTTTAATTTAAAAATTTTTTACTTTAACCTATTTCTTTCATTATTAAATTGTTTTATAACGTATACATTCAGAAAATATTGAGATTCGTATATATTTATATTTTAAAAATTAATTAATCTCTGCTGATATTGAGAAGAATATATTACAGATGATTTCTATTCAAATATGCGGATTAAAATTATTTTAATTCTAGAGAGGCAGACTTGAATTGATTAAAATTTAAATTTCAAAACTTATATTTCACATGAAGGAATAAAAGCAATTTATTACACACATTTTGGAAACTCAATAGAAGGAATTAAAATATATTGAAAATACGTTCTCTTTTGTGGAATAGGAAACTACTCTGAGAAGTGTGGCGGTCGTTATGGGAATAGAAATTAATTAGTTTTCAAAAGGTATCTTCTTGTTCTTATAATGGCATTTTAGACAGGTGGAAAAATCGCCCATTCAAAAGAATAGAAATAATCCTCACTTTTACCCTGAAATCTGAAAATATTAATTTTTCTCCATTCAATCCTTATTACCGGGTTTATAAATTTTGTCAGCTATATTAAGGGTGTTGGAGCAGGGATGTGAGGCGGTAAATTTACCGGTAAATTTACCGGTAAATTACCGGTCATGACCGTCAATTACGACAAGAAAATTTTTGTCAATTTTGACCGACAGTTTACCTTACCGGTCAGAGTCATTCTGACGGTCAAAATTAATACATAGAGATGACTGGGAAAAATGTGCAATGTGCAACTCGTTTGGGATTTTTTTTTCCGTCGAATCTACAATAATTACAACTTCCTCTTTTTGCTGTTTTTAAACGCCAGAGATAGCGGAAGCAGAACACTCCGTGGAGCTATATCGATTCTCGATATTTCTCGATATTTCTCGTCACTTTTAATTATTTTTAGAAAAAAAGTAAAAATCAGACACTTTTTATCATTTATTACGGTCTTATTAACAATCACTCCTTACTCTAGAACCTTTATATAATTGGGTTTACAAATCTTTAGATTTTTTTACAAAATATATTTTTTCCAAGTGATGTAAAAATAGATACCTTCTGAGTGTTGCGATTTGTAATAACTTCTACCAGCATTGAAAAAATGTTAATGTTACTATATACAATACAATCACATTTTTTCATCGAAATTTCGGTCATTACCGGTAATTACTGACCGGAAACAAGCTCTGACGGTAAAATGGAATTAGAGAGTTTCAGAATTTGACCGTAAATGACGGTAAATGACCGTCAGAAATTACCATGACCTGACCGATTTTTTTCTGACCGGTAAACTCACATCCCTGTGTTGGAGTCAAGTTCTAATCTAAAAATTCGATTTCTTCATTTTACTCAACAAATATTAAATTTGGAATTTTTTCCCTCTGTAGAATTAATAAATTTTTAACTAGAATTATGCGTACAGAGCGAGAAAGTATATAATTCAAATATTTTTTAAGAAAAATGAAAATATTTAATTTTGAAGTTAGATTTTGAATTCTTCGTTATATGAAAAAAGTATCGAAATTAAATATTTTTTCACTCTGTACGCAGCCTTATATTTGAAAAAAGATTATCGCTACAGAGCGAAAAAATATTTATCTATAATTTTCGTTGAGTAAAGTGGAGAATGGAATTTTTTTTTAACACTTGGGTCCAAGAATGATTTTTGGACGCGATTTTCATTTGTCCTTGACTACGCCTTTGTTTTTTAAGGTAGGGTGAACGTTTTTAGACAAGCCGTTGCATTTATCGATTCAACTTTTTAATTTTTTAAAAAGAGAACGAAAAATTATTTTTCTACAAAATCTGCTCGATAAGTGCAACGACTTGTCTTCAAATTTTCACCCCACCTTAAAATTTAAAAAGTAAAGGCATATAGTCAAAGAGAAATGAAAGTCACGAATATGAATTTTATATAGAAGAAAAAATAGTATTGAAAGACTACGAATAAATTAGTACATTAATCGAAACCGCGTCCAAAAATCATTTATAGTTTTCTTATAATCAACTTTTGAAAATAGCCTTCCAAATTTTTACGCCTTCAAATTTGGATACCTTTTAAATTTGAACATTTCCCAATTTTTACGTTTTCAAGATTTAAGATTTAAACAATTTTAGTTTAAAGGCTTTTCAGTTTTTAGTATTATAAAATATCTTTGGTATTATCGAAATTTGCGTTGTATTCTATTATGTAAGCGTCCGAGTTTAAAATTTCGGAGATATCCAAATTTGAGTATTATTTTAGTGTATACATTTAGAAGTCTTGGTATTTATATATTAACTTTGAAATCTTAAACGGACATTTAAACTTTTTAAATTTGGAAACTTTTAAATCCAAGAAGAAAGTAGAAGTTCAAGTTTTCAAGCTTTTGAATTTACGAAGCATTCCAAAAAATTTGAAAGAATTTAAATTCATAAGGGTTACTTTTGATATATTCGGATTTAAAATAGCTATAATTTCGTTCAGTCCCATTTATTCTTCATGTACAGCAAAATTCTGATAATAGTTTATTTTTAGAAACTGGAATTGGAATTCGAAAGACAACCAAATTTGAAAGAATTTGAATTGGAAAACCAACCAGAGTTAAAAAGGTAAAAAAATTGAAAAGTGTTCGAATTTTAAAGTTTTTTATATTTGAGAATACAGAAATTTGAAAGCCTGGTGGTGGGAAAAAAATGGAAAATAGTCAAACTTGAAAGCTTTTGAATTTACAGGACTCCAAATTTAATGGTGAAAAATTTGAAGGGAATTCTATGTTCAAAATTTTAAAATTGAATTGATTTCAAATTTGGAAATAACCTTCAAATTTAAAGACATATTCGAAAGAATTCAAATTTGTAGGGCATGCAAATTTTACACGTTTGAGTTTTAAAGCTTCTTAAATTTGAAAGGGTTCAATTTAAAAGGCATCTAAATTAAGTCGATTTTTATCGACCATCAATTTAGATTCAAGGACGCTATGCCACTATCTACTTTAGACAATAAATTCACTCGAATCCCTTCTTCTCTAAAATAAAACTCTGATAAGAATTATTTTTAAATGGCGGATTTCTTTAGTTATTTAAATTTAAACCCTTGTTTAAAACCTTGAAATTGAAAAAGAATAGCAATTTAAAAAAAGTGTTTTTGAAAAACATCAAATTCATTTTTTTCAAAGAAAAATAAAATTTAAATAGAGTAAAAACTCGCTTTCTACTATATTTTTAACTACTTTTAAATAATTATCAGTTCGCCAGATAAGTTTAATTATATTTATGCCATAAATAATTTTTCTAGATTTCTCTTTTACAATAATTCCTTTTGCAAGTTTACGATGGTTATTTCAGAAACTGGCATTTCAGTGAACGAAACTCAATTATAAGTTTCTAATGCTGAAATTGACGGTGAATATTGATTTATTGACTAGTCGGAAATAATGAAGTGAATAATATCCTTCATTTCAATTTTGCTTAAGACTGAAAACTATATTTTAAAATTTGAGTCTTTATTTAACAAATGAGTAATTTAATTTATTTGAGGATGTACATTTTTGTAGAAATGATGTACGAGTATAAATAGCGAGAAAAAATTATTTAATAATTCAATCTTAGAATTGCTTGAATTATATCGAAGATTAATCGCCTCTTTGATTTTTTCAATTGTGGCTTGATTTTCTGATTTACAGACGTTAAGGGTGTGGAACCTAACTTTGTATGTAACTAATGCAAGAATGTTTATCTCGTGCTAGTTGCAAATATGTAATTCTATTCTCGAATAAATATCTGCGTGCTCTACAGTATAGTACTTTCCCACGATTATAAGTCCAGGCAAACAAACTGTGCACTTTCATGAATCATGGCACTGAACCTTGGATCCTGTACAAGACTTTTAATACCCCGTGGCACGTATGAGCCTTTCCTAAAAACTCCAGTTTCGGAATGGCGAAATTTTATAACTGTTTGCCATATAAAGAATCCAGTTTTTATAAAGATTTTATGAAAACAAAATTAGGCAAAGTTTAAGGGCGTTTGACTCAAGTGTTAAGCTCAAAATTCCATTCTCCATTTTACTCAACGAAAATTATAGATAAATATTTTTTCGCTTTGTAGCACTAATCTTTCGTGAAATATAAGACTGCGTACAGAGTGAAAAAATATTTAATTTCGATACTTTTTGCATAAAACGTTTGGGTTGAAGTTTCAAATGTCTAGTCTGACGAACATTTTTATTATTTTTTTTTTACATTTATTAGACTAAGAATATAAAAAAAAAAGTTTCTAAAACCATTTTATTTTTATTTATTTACTAATGGAAGATTATCCGGCGTTTTCCGAGATTTTAAGAGATTTCAAATGACTTTAAGGAATTTCAAAGATTTTCATAAAGACTTCAAGTGATTTTAGGGAATTTTAAGATATTTTAAGGTATTTCAAAGAATTTTTAAGAGTTTAAAACAGTTTCAAGGGATTTAAAAAAAAATTTTTTTTTAATTTGAAAGAGTTATGAAAAAGATATTCGAGAGATTTCTATAGATTTCACAAGATTTCAGGACATTTCAAGTGATTTTAATGAATTTCAAGAGGTTTCAAAAGAATTCAGGAGAGTTTAAAGCCATGTAAGACTTACCCGATCCCTACCTTACCGACATTTTTTTCTCTGCAAACTTAATTGTACATTTCTTGAAATATCAAATTGAAAATTTCTAAAATTAAAGAAAATAATCTAAGGTAGGTATGTTTATCTCGTCTTAAATTTTTGTAAAAAAAAAATTAAAAAAAAATTTTTTTTTTTATAAATGTCGATATTTAGGACCAGGTAAACGTACCTTAATACTTTAGCTTCAATTTTAGAAATTTTCAATTTGATATCTCAATAAATGTAGGAGTACCGTTGCAGAGAAAAAAATGTCGGTAAGGTAGGGATCGGGTAAGTCTTTTTAAAATGAAATCTCTTAAAATTACTTGAAAATCTTGTAATGCTGTGTAAATTTCTGCTATAGTAAATAAATAAAAAATAAATGGTTTTGGGAACTTTTTTTGATATTATTAATCTGATAAATGTAAAAAAAAAAAACAAAAAAAACGTTCGTCAGCCTAGACGTCTGAAACTTCAACCCAATCATAAAACGAGGAATTCAAAATCTAACTTCAAAATCTAATATTTTCATTTTACTTAAAAAATGTTTGAATTAGATATTTTCTCGCTCTGTACGCATAATTATATTTAAAAATTGATTAATTCTACAGAGGGAAAAAATTCTAAATTTAATTTTTGTTGATTAAAATGAAGAAAACGAATTTTTAGATTAGATCTTGGTTCCAACACCCTTAAAGGCGTTGGACCCAAGTATTAAGCTCAAAATTCCATTCTCCATTTTATTCAACGAAAATTATAGATAAATATTTTTTCGATTTGTAGCGCTAATCTTTTTTCAAATATAAGACTGCATACAGAGCGAAAAAATATTTAGTTTCGATACTTTTTCCATAAAACGAAGAATTCAAAATTCAACTTAAAAATTAAATATTTTCATTTTATTTTAAAAATATTTGAATTACATATTTTTTCTCTCTGTACGCATAATTCTAGTTAACAATTGATTAACTCTACAGAGGGAAAAAATTCCAAATTTAATATTTGCTGAGTAAAATGAACAAATCGAATTTTGTAGATTAGAACTTGGCTCCAACACCCTTAATTTTAAATGAAGAGATTATAGATAAACTTTTGAATAAAATTGGTATTAATTTATATTTCAAGCTTATTTTCAAAATTTGAATTTTAAACTAGAAAGAGTCTGTATTAATTTTTTTTAATTTGGAAAGCTTCGAATTCAAAGTAAAATTAAGGAAAGCGAAATAACAAAAATATTTCACAGAATTAAATCTTCCTGGGTTATATGAATTATGTTTTAATTAATTATCAATTTTCTTTTTTAAAAAAGGGTATTAAATAAAAAAACAGATGTTAAAAATTGAGTGGGCGATTTAGAAATTAATTTTCTATTTTGTTATGTGATCGCGACCTAAGGAGAGTTTGCTTTCCTCCAGGAGGATTTCTAGGAGTGAAATTACATCAGCAAGCTGCTCTGCCTAGAACACCGTTATCCGCTACCATAACCATAACCGCATGCGGACATATCCTGTAAACTCTGCTTATGCATAAAACGCGTATAGCATAGTCAGTGGGGAAACGACCGTTTAGGGTTTAGATCAACTTTCAACTATATTTATTTCACTCCACGGACATGACTCAGTAACTTTGCGGTGAAAGATTTCCTCTTTAGCCTGTGATTTAACAAAATTATTATCATTTTTCGCAATTGCAATTTTGTCCGATAAACGTTTCTTAATTGTTGTAATTCTTTGAAATCATTTAAAATCTTTTAAAATCTTTGATATCACTTAAGGGTGTTGGAGCCAAGTTATAATCTAAAAATTCGATTTCTTCATTTTACTCAACAAATATTAAATTTGGAATTTTTTCCCTCTGTAGAATTAATCAATTTTTAACTAGAATTATGCGTATAGAGCGAGAAAGTATATAATTCAAATATTTTTTAAGTAAAATGAAAATATTCAATTTTGAAGTTAGATTTTGAATTCTTCGTTTTATGCAAAAAGTATCGAAATTAAATATTTTTTCGCTCTGTATGCAGTCTTATATTTGAAAAAAGATTAGCGCTACAGAGCGAAAAAATATTCATATATAATTTTTGTTGAGTAAAATGAAGAATGGAATTTTGATTTTAACAAAATTTACATTAATTTTAATAAATTTAACAATTTTTACGTTAATTTTAACAAAATTAACATGAAAATTTCGAAAACTGTTTTAAAATTCTTCACGAAAAGTACTTTAGATTTTAGAAAAAGTTTATGAAATACGATTTGCAGGAATTTAAATTTGGAAAATGAAAACATTCATGGAAAATCCGGGAATTGCCCTTGATTTTATTTTTTACGTCCAACGCCCTTAAAAAATATCTTGAAATCTTTTAAAGTTCTTTAAAATCAAGTCAAATCCCTTTAAATTAAAGTTTCTTGAAATCCCTTTCAATTTCTTAAAATATCTTGCAATCGTTTGAAAATCTTTAATCTCTTGTAATTCCTTAATATGAAATAAAATAAAATAAAATAAATAAATAATAAAATAAATAAAATCCCATGAAATACTATGAAATCCTTTAAATGTTTTATAAATTTATATACTATTTCAGAGAAAGTATTTTTATTTTGTCCATTATAAAAAAAAAACATTTTGCAATTTTTTTCTCCATGGGGCAAAAAATTAATAAGTCATCGAAACTTTCCTTGACTAGTTGACTGTCATCGACTTTAGGATACGTCAAAACTTTTCAAATATTTCATAAACTTTTTTTAAAATCTGAAGTACTTTTCGTGAAGAATTTTAAAACAGTAGCCGAAATTTTTCTTGACTTGGTCGAGATGTTGAGAGTCGATGAAAATTTCGAAAACTGTTTTAGAATTCTTCACGAAAAGTACTTTAGATTTTAGAAAAAGTTTATGAAATACGATTTGCGGGAATTTAAATTTGGAAAATGAAAACATCCATGGAAAATCCGGGAATTGTCCTTGATTTTATTTTTTACGTGGGAAGTGGATTTCCGGTTTGAAAGAATTTTTTCGAATAATCAATCTAAATATTTTTATTTTACACTTGCAACTCATGTTAAATCTTTTGAATTATTAAGAAAAACTTTAAAATACCGTCAAATCCCTAGTAATTTCTTAAAATCACTTTAGAATTCTTAGAAATCCTGTAAAATATATCAAAAAAAAAAAAAACAGAGCACCATTTGATATTATTAAATAATGTAAAACTTACCCGATCCCTACCTTACCGGCATTTTTTTCTCTGCAACGCTACTTCTACATTTATTTTTATTGGGATACCAAATTGAAAATTTTTTAAATTGAAGCTAAAGCATTAATGTACGTTTATCTGGTCCTAAATATTGACATTTATAAAAGAAAAAAATTTTTCAAAAATTTTTTTTTTATTTTTACAAAAATTTAAGACCAGATAAACTTACCTTAGCATATTTTCTTTAATTTTAGAAATTTTCAAATTGATTTTTCAATAAATGTACAAGTAAGGTTGCAGATAAAAAATGTCGGTAAGGTAGGGATCGGGTAAGTCTTAAAATTTCTTGAAATCTTTTTAAATTCGTGAAAACTTTTTTTAAAGTTCTTAGAAACTGCTTTAAATTTTGTAAATTATGAGATAACATTTAAAGTCTAAAATCTATTAAAATTATTATAAATCTCATGAAATTCCATGAAATCTCTAAAATTCTATAAAATCTTCTAAAAATCATAAAATCCCTTAAAATTATTAGAAATCTCATAAAATTTCACAAAATGCTTTAAAATTCTCTGAAACCCTTTGAAAAAAATTTTTTTTATAAATGTCAATATTTAGGACCAGATAAACGTACCTTAATGCTTTAGCTTCAATTTTAGAAATTTTCAATTTGGTATCTCAATAAATATAGAAGTATCGTTGCAGAGAAAAAAATGTCGGTAAGGTAGAGATCGGGTAAGTCTTACATGGCCTTAAATGTTATCATAGAATTTAAAGAATTTCAAGAAGTTTCTGGGAATTTTAAGAGGCTTTCAGGAATTTTAAAAGATTTCAAAAGATCTTTATGAGTTTTAAAATATTTTATGAGGTTTAAAGGATTTTAAAATTTGTCAGGTAATTTTTTTGAGGAATTTCAAAAGAATTTCTATACATATATGATTTTTAAAAGAATTTGTAGAATTTAAAAGGATTTCGAATGTTGTCGTAAAATTTTAAGAGATTGTTCTAATTATAAAAAGATTTTGTAGAACTTTTAAGGATTTCATGAATTTTTAGAGATTTTTAGTAATTTTAACTTGGATTTCAAGAGATTTATAATTTTAATGGTTTTTGTGGATTTTTAAGGGATTTCAAGAAGTTTTTGGGAGTTTTAAGGATTTAAATGATTTAATTTAATTTAATTTAAAGGATTTTAAATTTTTTGAAATTTTGAGGAATATTAAGAGGTTTCTAAGAACTTTAAGAGATTTCAACGAACTTTAAGGTATTTCGAAGGTTTTCCTGAAGTTTTTTTGCGCCATTAGTTTGTTTTTCTTCTTTCAACTTCAAGTCATTCAAAAACCAATCAGGTTTGCAACAACAATGTATGCGAGATTTTCGAGACATTTCGTGACACCGCTTGTTTAAGATAGGATACATACATTACAAACAATTAAAAAACTTAGACTTCGATATTTCGTGAATCGATTGAACTAAACGATCTCAAATGTACATATGTTTGTGCTTATGGCTGTCTGTACCATGAACGATGACCGTCCTATAATTCCTTTTGTCTACTTGTTGGTTTATCACTGCTAAAACAAACCACGCATCGATATTCACTAATCATCGCAATTTACGTAGTTGTATGCGTTAAGCACATTAGAATATATCTATATGTGTATAGTATAAACCCGTATTACCCGTACCCTTACCCATATAAATACCCATACCATAATCGATGTCGATGTCGATACAAATGATAATGCCCTCGCTATTGTCATTGAAACAAGTCAAGCTCTAACAAGAATTTTTTCAATTTACAGCTTGCTAACGTCGATTAAATATCACTTAAGGGTGTTGGAGTCAAGTTCTAATCTAAAAATTCGATTTCTTCATTTTAATCAACAAATATTAAATTTGGAATTTTTCCCCTCGGTAGAATTAATAAATTTTTAACTAGAATTATGCGTACAGAGCGATAAAATATCTAATTCAAATATTTTTCAAGTAAAATGAAAATATTGAATTTTGAAGTCAGATTTTGAATTCTTCGTTTTATTTAAAAAGTATCGAAACTAAATACTTTTTCGCTCTGTACGCAGTCTTCGATTTGAAAAAAGATTAGCGCTACAGAGCGAAAAAATATTTATCTATAATTTTCGTTGAGTAAAATGGAGAATAGAATTTTAAGCTTAACACTTAGGTCCAACGCCCTTAAGATTATTTCAGTTTCTCTCTGCTCAATTTTTCCATTCTCTTAATTTCATCATCACAAAATATTAATAAAACTATCTAGTAAGTTTAATTTATGGGAAAATATTAATATTTTTAATAAATTTAAATAATTTGATAAATAAAATTATTTAACTGGCTGTATAAAGAAAATTGTCTGCAAAATATTTTGTTGAAGGGGTTTTTCAAAAATGAAGAAAATTTAATAAAATTGTGAAGAGGGAATGAAAAATTCATGACCTGACTAGATTTTTATATCTTGGTAATTTAATTTCTTGAGTGTCACTTAATTCTGGAATATACTCAAAGTAAAATTGATTAAAACCTTTTTAGAGGTGAATCTCATTACTTTTATTCTCTTGACCTAGAAGTCACATCTTCAATTCATTTTCACGACTCATTGCTAAAACCGTCCCTGCAAATAGTTTCGGCAACACTGTTGAACCTTTTTTCGAAATTAACACAACGATTGTTCAAATTTTTATGTATTTAAAAAATTAATTAATTTTTTTTCGAATAAATGTGTAACATTGTTCTTTGAGTACACCGTTAAAAATGTTGGTTTACAATATATAGAAAATGCACTTGTAGATAGAACTTAGAAAGTAAAACAATATTTGAGTCATATTTGTAATAAAATTTGGCATTTAACTGTAAAGAAATTTTTTTACTTAATTGTATAAAATTAACGAAGAAAAATGTACAAGCAACCAAAATCTGATAGTAGAAAACCACACTTTTAATTTTTTTAATCGGTTTTTTTAATTTTTAATTAAAAATCCGGTAGTTTACTTTTGCACAGAAAAATAAATTATAGCTGCAGTAGCTAAAAATATTTGTTCACTCAGCGAACTTTTTAGCAGTTAGTTAACTAATCGACAGCTAACTTCAATTAGCGACTGCAGTTACCTCATTTTCTTTAAAGGATTACAAAATAGTTTAAGTGATTTTAAGAAATTTCAAAGGATTTAAAGAGATTTTTCATAAGATTTTAAAAATTAGAAAAGTATTTCAAAAGATTTATAGTGATTTTAAGGAATTTCAAGGGAAGGATTTGAAAAAATTTCAAGGGATGCTAAGAGATTTTGATTGTTTTCAGGGATTTAAAAAGATGCTTAAAAGATTGGAAAAGAGTTATAAAAAGTTTTTAAGGATGTTTTACAAGATTTCAAGATATTTCGAGATTTTAGTCAGTTTTTAATGATTTGGCTCAAAATTAAAATTTTCGATTTTTCCAGAAAATTCAAAAATTTGTTATGCCAATCCTGTATGGCGTTCAAAAAGCAACATTTTTCATCTCTTTATTTTTTTTTCATATTGAGCTTTATTTGACTTCAAATTTAAATTTCCATTTATTTTTTTGAATTTCCAAAATGTTATAACTCTGACAATTTTTTTTAATCGAAAAAAGCCCTAAGGATAAATTGTTTGAGTTTTTGTATACTACAAATATCTGGACATAGAATTTGTAAATTTAAAAAAAATGGTCTAAGAATTTTTCAAAATGCTCTAACTTTTTGAATTTTTATCCAAAATGACTGGCTAATGAATTAACTTTCATTAAAAAAAAGAAAACTAAAAATCTACAGAAACACACAAAGACAGGCAGACACATTCACAAAAATGTATTTTTGAGGATTCGAGTAGAAATATACTGAATCAAATCACTTGAATTCTCTTGAAACAACTTAAAATCTCTTGAATTAAATTTTTTTTGAAATACCTGAACTTGAAGACACTTTAAACTCTTAAAGTTATTTACAGTCACTTAAAATTATTTAAAATCTCTTAAAATTCTTTGAAAATCTGTAAAATAATTTATAATAATATGAAGTAATTTGAAATTTCTTAAAAATCCATGAATTCTTTAAAATCATTTAAAACCTTTTAAAATTTGTAAAATCACTTAAGATAACTTAAAAACACTTAAAAAAAATGATCAAAAATCCTTTAAAATCACTTGAAATTTAAGGAAACCCCTTAAAATAACAAGTCCGAGAATCTTTAAATGAATCCTTAAAATTATTTTGTCTTTTAAAGTTCACAAATAACTTTAAAATTACTTATATTTCTTCGAAATTCTTTGAAATGTCTTAAAATTTTTGAGAATCACCTACAATTCTTTAAAATTACTAATCCTCTGCAAATTCTCTTGAAAATCTGTAAAATCACTTAAAATAACTTAAAACATTTGAAAAAAAAAAAACTTAAAACATTTGAAATCTCTATGACATTTTACCATAAGAGAAATTTAGTTTCTGCAACTTTACGTTCGCAATAATAAATATTTTTCACTAAAACTAGACCATTTACCTCCGTCTGAATTAAACGGAGGTAAATAGCTTAGTTTTAGTGAAAAATATTTATTAACATAAAGTTGCGGAAACTAAATTACTCTTATGGTAAAGTATCATTAAAATCCTTTGAATAAACCCCTTACAATTCCTTAAAATAACTTACAATGCTTTGAAATTCTTTAAGAATCCACGAATTCTTTAAAATCATTTAAAATTATTTTAATTCTTTTACAATTCCAAAAAAAAATTTTAAAATCACTTGAAATTCTTTGAAATGTCATAAAATTTTTTATAAGTACTTAAAATTCTGCAAAATCACTTAAAATCTCTTAAAATCCTTTAAAATCGCTCGAAGTGCCTTAAAGTCACCTAAAGTTACTAAAAATAATTTTAAATCACTTCAAGTGATTTGGAATGACTGCAAGTGACTTTAATTCAATAAAATCTTATGAAGTCAGAGAAATTAAGATGAAAGAAAATGGCGGACCTTTAAATTTGAACCAAAATTACAATTTCTACAATTAATAACAAAATCTCGTCAAATTTATACAAAAGGCAGGTTTATTTATCAGAAAGTACGTGATGATATTGAAAACAAAAATTTTGAAAAAATTCAAGATGGCCGCACAAATTCTTTTTTTTTTAATTCATTACGTATTGTTACGTATTTCTTTGATTTCTTTGTTTTTCGATGACAACTTTTCAGGTGTCAATTAAAAGGCTACATTATACTAAAGAAAGATATTACGTACTGTACGAAAGTCAAAATTTTGAAAACTTCAAAAAAGGCGCTTTATGAAATATTCAAAAATTTGTATTATCTATGCTTTTGTCCAATTTTTAAAAAATTTGCCTAGCCTTTTAATTGAACCTGAAAAGTTGTCATCGAGAAACAAAGAAATAATGAGTTTAAAATTAAAAAAAGAAGAATTTTGGCGGCCATCTTGAATCTTTTCAACATTTTGAGTTTTCAATATCATCACGTATTTTTTAATAAATAAATCTGCCTCTTGTATGAATTGGACGAGGTTTTGTTATTAATTAGAGAAATTTAAATTTGAGTTTAAATTTAAGGGTCCGCCATTTTCTAAATAAAAAGAAATTTCGTTTAGATATATGTTTTCAACATAGTCTAAAGATCATCATTGCACAGAGTTAAAGATTCTGATGAAATCTAAAAAAAAATTAAGTGCCTGCATTTGAAATTAGACGGTACTTTTCCCCATGTTAAGGGTGTTGAAGCCAAGTTCTAATCTAGAAAATTCGATTTCTTCATTTTACTCAACAAATATTAAATTTGGACTTGTTTCCCTCTGTAGAATTAATCAATTTTTAACTAGAATTATGCGTGCAGAGCGATAAAATATCTAATTCAAATATTTTTTAAGTAAAATGAAAATATTGAATTTTGAAGTCAAATTTTGAATTCTTCATTTTATGCAAAAAGTATCGAAACTAAATACTTTTTCGCTCTGTACGCACTCTTATATTCGAAAAAAGATTAGCGCTACAGAGCTAAAAAATATTTATCTATAATTTTCGTTGAGTAAAATGAAAAATTGAATTTTGAGCTTAACACTTGGGTCCAACGTCCTTAAATGCATGAAAAACTTTGAGTGTTTTGGGGCAGATAATTAATCGATAGATATTGATGATATTAACCGATTTCGCTAAAATTTGGCAATCATTATTTTAGTCATTCCATCAAAAAAAAAAAGGGGGGGGGGTGAGACCAAGAAGATTCCAAAATAGTAAAATAAAGACCAGGGTGGCCACATGTCAGGGAAGTTAGGGAAGTCAGGGAAATGTCAGGGAAATGCGAGTAGTTGTCAGGGAAAATAGAAATTGACATTTGTGTTAACTTTGTTATTTTTGTCGTATTACGTATATAACTTTTATAATTTATTTAACAAGTTTTAGAAACTATCCAAAGATTTCGAAAGATTATAAATAATTTCCAGATATTCTCTGAGATTCTTTAGGTTTCTAATGATTTCAAGATATTTTCAATAATTTTAAAGGATTTTAAGAGATTTTTAGGAATTTTAAGTGATTACGAGAGATTTGTATAATTTACTTGAATTTTAAAAGGACTTCATGAAATTTTAAGAGATTTTTAAGAAAATTTAGGGAATTCAAAGAATTTTAAGGAATTTTAAAGTTCCAAAAAACTCGTAAGAATTTTAAGAAATTTTGATTTTTTAAAGTAATTTTAAGGGATTTTAATGTTTCACATGGAATTTTAAAGGATTTCCTGTGATTTTTATGATTTTTAAAAGATTTTGTCGAATTTTACAAAATTTTAAAGGATTTACAAGTTTTTGATGGAATTATGAAGGATTTTAAGAAACTTGGAAGCGTTTTAAGAAATTTTAAGGGATTATGAATATTCTCATGGAATTTGAAAGGACTTTAAAAGGCTTGTAAGAATTTTAAGAAATTTTTTTTTTTAAGTGATTTTAAGGAATTTGATTGAAATTTTAAAAAATCTCACAAGAGATTTGTCACAATTTTAATACATTTTAATTATTTTAAATTGATTTTAAAGAATTTAAATGTTCCTCATGGAATTTTCAAGGATTTCACAACATTTTTATGATTTATAATAGATTTTGTAGAAGTTTAAAGAATCTTTACATATTTTAAGGGATTTTAAAGTTTTTCGTGAAATTCTAAAGGATTTTAAGAAGCTTATAAAAATTGTAAGTAATTTTGACATTTTAAAAATTATTTTAAGAAATTTTAATAGTCTTCATAGAATTTAAAAAAATTTCAAGTCATTTTTGATTTTTAAAAGATTTTGTGAGATTTTTTATTTCAAGAGTTTTTTTTTTAGAAATTTTAATGCACTTTCGGGGATTTTAAAGAATTTCACGAGATTTTATGATTTGTAAACGATTTTGTAAAATAATTATAAAGGATTTCATGGAATTTTAAAAATTGTAGTGGAATTTCAAGATATTTAAAGATGTTTTTAGGAATTTAAAAAGATTTCAGCAAATTTTAAGGGATTTCAATAGGTTTCCAATAATTTTAAGAAATTTTGATGCATTTCAAGAGTTTTTAAAATTCCCCGTGGATGTTGTTGTAAATTCGAGATTTTTACGAATATTAAATGTTGTGAAGTGATTTTAAATTTCAAAAGATTTAAAGTGATATTATACGAAATTTTTTAAAAATGTCAATAGTAACATTATTGAAAATTTATACGCATTTTAATACTTTTCTGTCAGGGAAATTTGTCCAAAAGTCAGGAAAAAGTCAGGGAAATTGAAAAATTGAATCTTGTGGCCACCCTGAAGACCATCCTAGTGTACAATCATCGGTTGAGTTTTCAAGCCCTCAGTTATTTACAGTGTTTGACAGTAACGCGTTACTTATAACGCGTTACCAGAAAAGTTACTTCTTTTTAGTAACGGTAACGCGTTATTTGTTAAAAAAGTAATGGTAACAGTAACGCGTTACAATTTTTTGGTAACGGTAATGCTAAGTAACGCACGTTACCAAACGTTATTTTATAAAAATTTGGAATGCTGAGTATTGGATTAAATATTTAAATATCAAGAAAACCAATCAAATGGTGTGCTTTCCTTACAGTATAACTCTACTGTTCTACATGATGCAATGTTATTTATGTATATCTATGTATATATCGTTCTGCAATTTCCTACTCAGTACCGGTGTACCAACAAAATATTTTTCTCCATTAAAATGCGTCATGAAAAATTATAGAAAAATTCAAATAAAATTCAAACATAAGAAACAAAAAAATATAAAAAACTCTAAAAGGGACAAGAAATATAAAATATATAAATATAAATACTCAAAATATTTATTGATTATGAAAATAATCATATTTTAATTAATATGATTAATTTTAATCATATTTCTTATTAAAATATTTATTTATGAAATATTTATACGTAATATAAATACTCAAAAAATATTTAAAAAATTCAAATATAAATTCAGAAAAATTATAGAAAAATTCAGTAGTTTTAAAATTATTTTACCTAACTGTATAAAATATATACATAAATATAAATACTCAAAAAATATTTTAAAAATTCAAATATAAATTCAGAAAAATTATAGAAAAATTCAGTAGTTTTAAAATTATTTTAGCTAACTGCAAATATAATTTTCAGTTATGAATCAAATGTATCAAATTCTTAAAGTTCTTTTGGGGCATTCAAGTAACGTATTAAAAATTTAATAAAAAAAAGTAACGTAAAGGTAACGCGTTACTTTTTTTCAATAACGGTAACGCGTTATTTTTTTTAAAGTAACGGTAATGGTAACGCGTTATTTTTTTTTAAGTGACGGTAACGGTAACACGTTACTTTCAGACAGTAACGTGTCAAACACTGGTTATTTAGCAAGGGTCTACTGAACGATCTTTTTAATTTAAATTTTTTCACGTAAAATTCCTGGTGGAGGTATTTAGAATTGAATGGAATTTTTAACGGTGTACGGTTTTACCTACTAACTAGACTACTAGACTAACTAGAGCACGTATTGTACGCTTCTCTTGTTTATGCACAGTTTTCCTGGTTTCTGTCGGCTTCGTATGCACACGAAGGGAGGTTCGCCAGTGGCCTTTGTCGAATATCAAGACGTTCGCTATGCGGCCCAAGCGATGGCCACTCTCCAAGGATCCCTTCTGGTCTCCTCCGACCGGGGAGCAATACGAATCGAATATGCAAAGTCAAAAATGGCCGAGGTGGGCTTTACAAATCTCTGGATCGAAGTAGGTTTCATTCAATCTACGATAGGCTTTTACCTACGTGGGCGGCAAAAGATCTATGTGTTGCATTTATGTTTTCAATTTTTAATTCATTTTTCTTCTTTAAAAAACATCCTTTATTCTAAAAGAAACAATTATGTTAAGGCCATGTAAGACTTACCCGATCCCTACCTTACCGACATTTTTTTCTCTGCAAC
>CAJFCP010025774.1:69360-82950 GCA_904066005.1 Synergus itoensis | reverse complement strand
ACACATTTTGTGGACGGATTACAAAGAATTAAATTAATCGAAAATACAGCATGTACGTATGAAATTAAAAATAACCGTGAGAGGTGTATCCACTGCACGCATTAAGAGGAATTAAAAAAATGGAAAATATGTTCGCCTGCATGGAATACAATTCAAGTGGAAAATATTTAGGAAATAGAAAAGAATTAGTTTCGGATATAAACCTATTCTTTCGTTGGGCACTTCTCCCGATGGAAAATTAGCACATTCAAAAAAATTCAATAATGATCACTTTTTCCTTAAAATCTGAAAATATTAATTCTTCTGAATTCTTCTCTTCTTACCGGGTACAGAGGGAAAAAATTCCAAATTTAATATTTGTTGAGTAAAATGAAGAAATCAAATTTTTAGATTAGAGTTTAGCTCCAACACCCTTAAAAAATCCCCGGGTTCAATTTTTTATCTAATAAATTAAAAAATTCCAAGAGAAATTCTGAAATGGTCTTGATACTCCATATAGCGAGGTTGAAATTCCTCTCAATATTTAATTTCGCTGAATTTTCTAATACCGATTATAAATTGAGAATTGAAGGGAGGGGTGAGTCTCTCTGTACATAAATATCGTGCTAGATGCACGCTTAGAAGTGATATTATCGAAGGAAAGTGATGCAGATTATCTGCGTATAAAATACGCGTGCGGGAGTAAGTTCAAGCAAAAAAAAAATGGATCACGAACATGAACATCAAGCTTAATACCAAAGGTGCCCTAAGAAAACATGTATTTACGTTTTATCATCAGCATCGTCAAGGCGAAGTATCTTGTTAAGGAGAGTCTAATGTCCTAGGAGAAAAGAGTGGGTGTGTGAGAAAGCGAAATAGCGAAAAAGCAAAGCAAGAAAGAGTATTAACTTATAATTATATAACGAATGCGAACATATCATAGGGTTAAGGTCTTTAGTGAAAATTGTAAGTATAAATAGTAATGTATATCGTAACGATCTGTCTTTAACATTACGATATATTAGAGAGGTGTGCCCCGTGTGCTAGAACGACGGCCAACTCGGCACGTAATTTGCCCAAGTGCCTTCCTGTTGGTCGAGTCATGCTAACTGTACCGTAAGTCACTTCCTAATGTCAATGTCGATCCGACTTAAACCCGACCAGATCCGATTTTTCATCCAGCGGAAAATTCGATTCCTTCCTCGGCTCCAAACCAAAATTTCACCAACAAAGATTTTTTCAAAAGAAATTTTTCTTCGGAGATTTCTTTCGAGGAGATTTCTTGATTGTCTCCTGTTTCCCTGTTTAGAAGAGTGAAGAGATAAATTAGTGGGCATTTATTACACGCATCCGCAATTAGTAGCAGCGATAAGTAACGCTAAAGTAACGATGTAATGGTAGCTGAGTAATTAAGACTATAATGATGATCGCAATCCACCGACATGAACCTCTCGGCATTACATGGAGAAAATAACTCAAAAAAAACGAGCCCAATTCTCTGCTCGTTTCTCTGCTGGAGAAGAATACCGTCCTGAGTGCGATTCTCGGATTTTCCGGTTCAGGGGACTTTTCCCACTCAATTTTGTCTACTCAAACCTCATTTCTAGCTTCTAAGAAAGTCTTATTTATTTGTTTAACATTCTCATTTTAAGAGTGATAAATCGTCTGTGAACTTTTACTAGAATCTCAAAGCGAAACATTCCAGCGGAATTAAAGTCTCGATTGAATTAAACTCATCAGAGTTATAGGTTCTCGAACCGCAGATGCCTTTTCTATTTTTGAATTTTTTCTATACTATAATTTCTAACTGAGCATTCCCGAATTTTAGAGCAACGATCTGTGACTAGAGTATTTGAATTAAATCCCAATTTGGAGAACGGGGTCAATTTTGCAGGGTGTTTTGAAAGGGTTAAAATATTCCGAGAAATTATTTGCAGCGAATAGGAAGCAGACAAATTTGCGGGGGAAAATGAGTGGTGCAGTCTCTGCTCAAGTAGAACTCCTTTCTAATGTTTGTGCACGATACGAATCCACTTTTGATTCGTGTGGCTCACGATCTCACGCTAGCTAGGAGGTATCGAGGAGGTGATCGAGAAAGGAAGAAAGAAGGGAAGGGCACGTATACCTACTTCGGTGTAACCGTTACGGAGTAATGTAATTATCCTCAGAGAGCCGTAAAGGACTCCGCGGTCCATCGCACTGCTTTCTTTTCGATTCTCCATCTCCGAAGCATTGATGCTTCCTGTTCACCACGGCGAATTTAGACATTTTACCTACCCGACCTTGATTCTTGAATTCGGCGTTTGGCCCCATTTTAATTGAAGCGGGATGTCGTGAGCAAAAAAAGGGGCAGAAGAAATTTCGATGAAAAAAGAGTGAAAGTTGGGAGACTTTGTTTAAGGGCGATGAACCCAAGTGTTAAACTCAAAATTCCATTCTCCAATTTACTCAATGAAAATTATAGATAAATATTTTTTCGCTCTGTAGCGCTAATCTTTTTTTAAATATAAGACTGCGTACAGAACGAAAAAATGTTTAATTTCGATACATTTGCATAAAAAGAAGAATTCAAAATCTAATTTTAAAATTCAATATTTTCATTTTACTATTAGGTTGAAGTTTCAGACGTCTAATTTGACGAAGTTTTTATATTTTTTTTTATTTTTTATATTTATTAGATTAAGAATGTCAAAGTAAAAGAGTTTCAAAAAATATTTTTTATTTTTATTTATTTACTAGCAGAAATTTACCCGGAGTTGTCTGGAATTTTAAGAAATTTTAAGTGATAAAGGAATTCCAAGATATTTTAAGGAATTTTATTTAATTTTAAGGAACTTCAAAGAATTTTAATGGATTCCAAAAGATTTTAAGCAACTTCAAAGGAGTTTCAAAAGAGTTCAAAATAATTTAAGGGATTTAATCAGATTTCAAGTGACTTTAAGAAATTTCAAGGAATTGATTCTAATATAGACGAAATCAAATAAAAACTCATAAAATATTTTTAAATTATTTGAAATTTTTTGTCTTCTTTAAATTTCTTAAAATCGTTTGAAATATTTCAAAATTCCATGGAGTTCATTAAAATCTCTTGAAATATATTGAATTCTCGTAAAATCTCTTGAAAGCTCTTAAAGTCCCTTCAAATTTCTTGAAGTTTCTTAAATTCCTGAAAATGACACGAAATCCCATAATATCCTTCAATACTTCTGGAAATCCCAATTTAAAAAAAATCCTTGAATTCCTGAAAAAATCATCAAAAATACTTAAAATATTTTGCAATCCTTTAAAGTCTCTTTAAAATTCTTTTAAATTTTAAAAAATCTCTTAAAATCCCGGACAACGCTGGGTAAATTTCTGCCAGTAAATAAATAAAAATTTTGGATTTTGGAAACTGTGAAAACATGTTTTAAAAATATTTTTATTCCAATGAATATAAAAATAAAAAATCGTCAGACTATAGTAGACGTCTAAAACTTCATCCCAATCATTTACTTAAAAAAGATACTTAAAAAAATTCCAATTTTAATATTTGTTAAGCAAAATGAAGAAATCGAATTTTTAGATTAGAACTTGGCTCCAACACCCTTAAGAATTTGAGAATGAGGTTCTTTTTTCATCTTTTCTAACTGTTTCTGATGATTTTACAATCTTCTCTGGCATCTGTAAAAAAAAGTTGATAGTGTTTTTTTTTATTTTTCACTCTTTTTTTATCGGTGAGAAAGTAGAGAACTGAGAATTGAAATTTGCAAATGGATAGAGTAATGAATGAAAATAGGGCTCTCTGCAGTGTGAATAACCTGAGATGAAACGAGTACAGCTTCAATTTCATGCCAGGTTGGATTCTCCGGTCCAAATATTTTTGTTCCTCAACTACGACCATTGTAGTAGTTGGGGTCCACGTTTTCCTCTTTAATCACCGCGGAAAAGTTAATTCGTCGCCAAGCCGCGACGCGTACTGATTGCCGGATTAATCCCCTGTTAAACCAACTCTTTTGCAACTAAACAAAAAGCTTTATAAGTGTTGTAGAATTTTTGTACAATTTAGTTACTGGTTACTCTAGTCAGTTTGAATTAAAATCTAGAGAAAAATTCTATTATATTATATTCCGATTAATTAAAATTCATATTCCAATAGAGAATTGTATTTCAAATTCATTTTCAATATGTTATAAATTCAGCTGAACCCGCGACGTAGTAAATTTTTAATATCGCGACACAAATCCATTTAATATCGTTTTATTAGCATAAAATCGCGTGTACGGAAAGGCTTCAAGATCTCGGGGACTTTGGTGCGGTAACTTTGAGAAATAGGAATAATAATAAGAAAAAAATATATATAAAAAAGGGGAAACCTTCGTGACGATTATGAAACGAACCGCAATGCAGCTTTAATATCGCGTGATTCGACATTCTAGGGATTTTATCGTCGTTGAGTCGAAGAATCGATACTGAGCGAAAAAAGTTTCTCGCGTCGGGGCGCAGCGTTTAAAGTCGAATCGCTTTTTGCCGCTCCTAAAAATCCAAGCGGATCGCAAAAAAAAATTTAGGGCAAAGCACCGTGATTTGGTGAAGTTTCATAACACACCGATCCTAGAAATCGAATAATAAGATGAATAAAATCAATTAATTAATTTTAAAAATTTAGACAAGTTTTTCTTTGGAAAAAATTAATAAAATAAATCACCAAATCACCTCGGCCTTATCTTCAAATGCGCGCTTGAAAATCTTGTGCACAGCCGAAATCAGGACTCTGCTAAGAATTTTCGTCGGAACTGATAAAAAACATATCAACTAGCAAATTTGTTAAATTAGAAAGTTTGTTACTTATTTCGAATCTAGTTAATAAACTAAAACTATAAGAATTTTTCGAGAACCGAAAGGTGTCTCAGGAAAAAAAAAGACAAATAGTTCTCTCGTGGATTTTCAGCAGGGCTTATAAAAATTCTCTAAGTATTTGTAAATCGATATTCGGTAAAAATTAATAGAAAATAAGGAGATTCATTCGGTCGATGAATCAATAGGTTGGATTTAAAGTGCTTTAAAAGTGAACTAACTCATATCAGTAGATAGTACGCTATTATACATATTATTATATTCATAGAGTGGTATTTGCATAAAGTATTAGAGTTATATACATACATGATTATATTATATATATACATATATATATATAATAAAAAAATATGGTTATATATATATATTATATATGGTAATCACGATTCGTGAGAAAGTGTGTAAGCTGTGGTGTCGCGTAACAACAAGGAAAAAAACTAAAAAGAGGAATAAGAAAAGGTTTACATGTCAATCAGATATTTTGTACCGTATCTAGAATATGATTCTAACAATTCCGTTTCTTTTATATAACATTATACATAAAAATAATATATTATTAAATACGCTGAATCATGCCATACACGCATACACTCACACACGCGCGTACAACTCTTTATACTTACAAACTTGGAACGTGACTATGATAATTTCGCGTTGAGACCGTCAGGCGAGCTTAATTTAAGACGTAGGGGAACTTTTCGACGGAACTGTGTTGTTATTTGTTAAGAAAACTCGTACGACCAAGCTAGAAAATATTCCAAAGGAAAAATATCTCTCTTTAAATACATATATACTTCCTATTTAATTCAATTTGGGTAGCTTCAAATTTAATCGCCCTCTAATGTGGAAACTTTCAAAAGTTTTTATAAATCCATGTGCTCTAAAAGTGTAAACTTTTAAGTTTCTGTGCATAAAATTTAAAAGGCTTGAATCTCTGTTAATTAATTGTATAAACAAATTTTGAAAGTCATATATAAATTGATAGTTCAAACATTTTTAAGGGCGTTGGACCCAAGTGTTAAGCTCAAAATTCCATTCTCCATTTTACTCTACGAAAATTATAGATAAATATTTTTTCGCTCTGTAGCACTAATCTTTTTTTCAAATATAAGACTGTATGCACAGCGAAAAAATATTTAATTTCGATACTTTTTGCATAAAATGAAGAATTCAAAATCTAACTTCAAAATTGAATATTTTCATTTTACTTAAAAAATATTTGAATTAGATAGTTTCTTGCTCTGTGCGCATAATTCTAGTTAAAAATTGATTAATCCTACAGAGGGAAAAAATTCCAGATTTAATATTTCTTGAGTAAAATGAAGAAATCGAATTTTTAGATTAGATCTTGGCTCCAACACCCTTAAGTCTTTTAAAATTTTACAGAGAACTTAACAATGACTTAAGGGTGTTGGAGCCAAGTTCCAATCTAAAAATTTTATTTCTTCATTTTGCTTAACAAATACTATAATATTGGAATTTTTTCCCTGTGTGAAGTTAATCAGTTTTTAACTAGAATTATGCGTACAGAGCGAGAAAATATCTAGTCCAAATATTTTTTTAAGTAAAATGAAAATATTCAATTTTTAAGTTAGATTTTGAATTCTTCGTTTTATGCAAAAAGTATCGAAACTAAATATTTTTTCGCTCTGTAGCGCTAATATTTTTTCAAATATAAGACTACATACAGAGCGAAAAAATATTTAATTTTGATACTTTTTACATAAAATGAAGAATTCAAAATCTAACTTCAAAATTGATTAGTTTCATATTACTTAAAAAATATTTGAATTAGGTATTTTCTCGCTTTTTACGCATAATTCTAGTTAAAAATTGATTAATTCTACAGAGGGATAAAATTCCAATTTTAATATTTGTTGAGTAAAATGAAGAAATCGAATTTTTGGATTCAAACTTGGCTCCAACAGCTTCAATTAATTGTATAAACAAATTTTGAAAGTCATATATAAATTGATAGTTTAAACATTTTTAAACGGAAATAATTGTAAAGATGACGTGAATATTTTTTCTGTTGGACCAAGTTAAGGTCTGTCAACGAAGGTGGAATGAAAACGCAAGTAATAAAGCGAATCACCAAAGATGTCAATATTGATCCAAAGATAAAGACACCTCACGACACTGTATTGATATGAAAGTAGCTGTGAAACGTTAATTTAGAAACATTCGTTGACGGTATCATAGGTCATATTGTATGTCCGAGTGAGTGCTCTCGAGTACTTTGAAAGTAATAAATAATTAAATAATTAAATGAATAATTCGTCGCCTTTATCGACTGTAAGCGAAAAGACATATCGCAAGGAATTCATCACATATCCTATTTTTAAGAAACAAAAAAATGAAAGTAAATAGTAACTGAAGTTTTTTTTTTTTTTTATTATTATTCGTCGAAACGATGAAAGAATTATTATTATAAATTATAAAATATTACTGTACTGTGTTTTTCTAGAATAGGAGAAATTAATTTATAAAGCGGAATTAATTAGCTAATCACGTCCACATTGGAAAAGGGGTTCAGCCTTGTAAATTCCCACGTTCTGAACTTTCTCTCTAGATAATTCTTCTTCTCGCTGCCTGAGTGAGATTTTAGGTACAAATTAACCGTCGAGGTTTTGTGAAAAATGGTATGTACTTGATGTAAATCAGTCTTCAACGAGAAGCTGTGTTTAGAGAGGAAAAAAATCTAAACGAGGAAAGTGTAAAGTGTCATTTATGACATTAACTGCACCCGTCCCACGCAGACACGCTTAAATATGTCTCAAGGCGTAACTAAATTCTAGATTTTAAATTTTAGTCTAGATTCTAGATACGAGCCTTTCAGATAATTTGCAGCCCAGGGCAAAAAGGAAAGGATCAATTTTGTCTGTTACATTATTTATTATAGGCAAAAGCTATTCAGAATTTTTTATATGGCTGCGCTTCTGATTTTCAATGTCCTTTCTCAGCGACTCTGATGATTTTTGTAATTTGTACTTAGGCGTTCATTTATTGTTAAATAGAGCGTACCAAATATGAGAGAATGACTGACTTTTGTGTGAAGAAAAACGATTGTAAGATGAGAGCCTCGATTTGTGACGCATCATTTAATTTTATTTGTACTCGTAAAAGTCTAATTCTGGGGGTTTCAATTTGGAAAAGTCTAAAATTCATGGTCTTAAAATGTAAAATTCTGAAAGATATGAGTTTAGAAAGGTTTAAATTAACAATTAATTTTAATTGAAAAAGATTCTAATTAAATAAGTATTAAATTTAATAATTTTATAAATTTAATTTTTAACTTAATATTAAATTTATAAGCATCCAAATTTCAAAGTTCAGATTTCAACTTTTTAGATTTAAAAATGTAAGAAAAGAAATACACCGAAAAGAAAAATAATTAGAAAAATAAATACAACTACCTATTTAAGTAAATTATTGAAAATTTAACTTCATTTTGAAGCCTATAAAATGAGTTGAGTGAAATATGTGAACAAGCTAAGTGAAATTCTTCATCATGACTGTACGATTGGTACTGTTATTACTCGTCCTTGGATTACGTAGAATCTTCCGCACAGTGGGTACTCTGAAGTACTTGTGATCAAGCGTATTGACGCAATTGACAACTAAATTCCGGAAATTTAATTCCAGTGACGATTAATTCTTGATATTGTCTTTTTCGAATTTTTTTACATTAAAAGAATTAGTTTTAAACTATTTAAAAACTGAATGTGTACTTCGATTTCTAGGACCTTTTTAAATTTGAATGATTAAAAACTAAAAATTTTATCAAATGAGATGGCTTTTAATTTTTATAGGCTTAATAATTTTTTATATTTTAAAAACATAATACTTATAAATAATTAAAGACTTTTTCAAATCATGTGTCAATATCCAGGCCACTCTTTTCTGTATCGATTTTCACGTTTGTATTTACAAGGTTTACAAGTATGTCAGTATTTATCGACGTGTCTGCGTGTTATGTGAGTTCTGTGTGCATTTATGCAAATGCAAAGCTTGCAAACGAGATTCCCAATCGAAAATGTCGATAGTAAGTTCTCAGAATGTGTCACGGACAAGTAGCTTGTAACACGCCAATCCGTTTTACTGTTCTTACAATTGTACTTTACTCGCGAAATCTTTCGAAAAAGTCCGCTAAAGACTAAAAAAAAAATTGTGAGCTGTCCACAAACACACGAGAATATTACTAGAAAATTAGGAGGACTGGTATTAGAGAAATGGAGACTTTAGAGTGAAAACTGATGGCAATTAAAATAAAGCTTATTTAAAATTTTCTCCTTTTCAATTTTTGAAGATTTGAAATTTTATTCATATATAAAAATAAAATTTATATCTGAAAATGCTTCAGCTTCAAATGTTGGTTCTCTGCTGTTCAGAATTTAAATACATTTTTCAAAATATTAGATTAAATTGAATGAAGAATTTGGAATCAGTTTTCACAGTGATCAATCGATTTGCAGTCGAACGCTCGACCACTTTTTTTACGAGAAAGACCTTACCGACCAATAGTAATTATTTAATAATCATTACTCGACTAATACATTAAGAAAGCAGCTACTCTGCATGAAAGTACCGAATGTTTAATGTTAGCGATTAACTTAATTTACGAAGAATGTTGTACGTTAGTAGAAAATTGAAGTACATGTGAATAATGGATAATATAAGGGAAAATAATAATCTGTTTGTGGATTATTATTTGAACTAAGGAAAAAGACTAGGCATAGCGAGAGGAAGTAGAAGAGAAAAGAAAGTATTATCAATTGTAGATTCAAGATTAATTTCTCAAACTAAATTAAAGGGGGTGTTAAGGGCGTTGGATTAAAATTTTAAGCTCAAAATTCAATTTTTCATTTTACTCAACGAAAATTATAGATAAATATTTTTTCGCTCTGTAGCGCTAATCTTTTTTCGAATATAAGACTGCGTACAGAGCGAAAAAGTATTTAGTTTCGATACTTTTTGCATAAAATAAAGAATTCAAAATTTTACTTCAAAATTTAATATTTTCTTTTTACTTAAAAAATATTTGAATTAGATATTTTATCGCTCTGTACGCTTAATTCTAGTTACAAATTAATTAATTCTACAGAGGGAAATAATTCTAAATTTAATATTTGTTGAGTAAATTGAAGAAATCGAATTTTTAGATTAGAACTTGGCTCCAACACCCTTAAAAAGGGGAAAAAAAACTTACGAGGGCAAACGACGTACATTTCATTAAACTCATACATACATCTACACTCGAACACTACCCTATAAAAAATATTCTGAATTGATAACGAATTAAACTTTCTCTTCAATACTGTGAAATAAAAAAAAATAAATTCAGAAAAAGTTATTTCCAATGATTTAAATTAAATTCAGAATGAATTTATTATGGGGACCTACTTTGCCGCGCGTAATTAGTATTCGTTGAAATAATTTCGATGTAATCGCAGATAATTCGTAGAACAAAGAAAACAACCAGTAAAAATAATTGGAGCTTTTTGTGTGAGGTTATTGTGATATTTAAGAATAACTTTACAGTAGCGATCAGCGTCGAAGAAAATTTATATATATAGTGTCCCGAGAACAAAAGCCCGAAGAAAATTCGAAGAATTGCGAGACATTTTTGTTTTTAAATTTTAATCAAAAGTTTCGTCTTTTTTGCGCCTGTCAATTCTTTGTTTTATACTTTAAGAATTAATTTATTTACACTAAGTTAAGTTTATGTACATATAAGACACATACTCGTGTATTAATATATTTTCATAATTTATTTATTATATCTTTTAACATCTTTTAAAGGCAATAGGGCGTTAAAAAGGCATTCGTTAAAAGTGCATTCAATTAGTTTTGTTTAATTACGTATTTAAGTAGAAAATCAATTTGTACAAAATTAATGTGTGAAAAATTAGAATCTCAGCGATTCTTCGAGTTTTTGATACGTAAATAGAACTTGTGTATTGGGACACAAGTAATACTAAATGTATACATAATAGTGAATGAATTCAGTAGTGGCGGTAAAAAAATAACAAAAAAAAAAGAGAAAAAAAAATAAAGAAACAAGACCGTCGATTTGTAGGAACGAAGTAACGACAATCTAAGGCTTCGTCGAGTAATCTACTGCTGGATGGGTTTTACATTCTGAAAATCCAGCAAGAATTTATTTATAATGAAAAAGAACTCAATTAATTAACAACAAATTAATCGAAATCTTCGTTGGTACAATGTTTTGAAACAAGGGCATTGTGATGGCTATTAATACTCTCAAATTCGAAAGAATTTTTATACTCAAACTGAATTTGATGCGAATAAAAAAAAAACATTTGTACTTTAAACGATTAAAGATTCAGGGTGGCCACATGTTAGGAAAGAGAACGAAAATTTTAATTTTCTTTATTTTTGATTCTCTAAAAATTGAATACATTTTTCTGGCTTGTTCCACTTTTCATTTTAGCGCATTATTGAAAACTTATTCACTTTTAATAATTTAATTAAAAATTGAATTTTCGTCCACCCCAATATATGCATTAATAAAATAATTTTGAAACAATTAAAAGAACTTCATATTTTGCTATAAAGCATTATTCATTGTAAAAAATTCTCTAGATTTTCGGAATGATTTAATCGTATCTGGATTAATCCGTCCATAACGTGTCTCACACACGAGGCATTGCACAAAGGCGTGCATATTAATCATTGGGACTACAAAAACATATCATATGTAATTATATAATATTATACTATTTAAAGAAAAAAATTAAGCAATAAGATTTTATTTATATGCCCGTAAGTCAAATAATAAGTATATTGTAATAATAAAAAAACAACATGCATATCATACGTGTGTCTGGGCAAGGATTAGCTTATATATATATATAATACATAAAAAAAATATATATATCTATAATCTTTACTTCGTCGTTGTCAGGCGTTAATGTTAAACTTAATTACTATGAATTATTATTATTATTATTATTATTATTATTACAATTATTACATTATGATTATTATTACCATTATTAGATTGTGAAAGAATTTCTTCGGGTTCTAAGCGAAATTTGGAAGTAATAAAAATGAACAAAATATATTGTTTAGCTGATGATTAATCTCCTTTCCAATTCTCAAACTGCTCAAACTTTATTTTTGAATTTATACAAGGAAGAGTTAAGGGCGTTGGACCCAAAAAGTGTTAAGCTCAAAATTCCATTATCCATTTTCGTCAAAGAAAATTATAGATAAATATTTTTTTCGGTTCTGTAGCACTAATTTTTTTTCAAATATAAGACTGCATAATGAGCGAATAAATATTTAGTTTCGATACTTTTTGCATAAAAACGAAGAATTCAAAATTTGACTTCAAAAATAAACATTTTCATTTTACTTGAAAAATATTTGAATTAGATATTTTCTCGTTCTGTGCACATAATTCTAGTTAAAAATTGATTAATTCTACAGAGGGAAAAAATTCCAAATTTAATAGTTGTTGAGTAAAATGAAGAAATGTAATTTTTAAATTGGAACTTGGCGACACATTAGGGTGACCATTCGTCCGTATTTCCCCGGACATGTCCTCATTTTAGGGCTTGTGTGAGTTGTCCTACAGGATTTTTTACTTTGTCCGGGTTTTTGTCCGGATTTTTTTAGTAATGCACAACGATAAAAACAGCGAGAAATATCAGAATACGATAAAAATGCTCGTTTTTTGTAATCAAATTCTCGTCTCACTTCAGATCGTAATAGCGAGCATCTCGCTTCACATGGGAATGATCGAGATTATGTCGATTTATAATTAATTTAACCATATCGCTAAATATTAAATTACATTTGATCAAAAATATTTTACTGTACAAAATTTTAATTTATCATAAATAAAAAAATATAATTTGCACAGAGAAATACCTGCAAATTATTTTAATTTTTAAAATGCGTATTTCAAAAAGAACATAATTTAATTTGAAAAAAACATACATACGATAATTTTGAGAAAGTGAATAATTATTTTTATTAAATTATATTAATATTAATTAATCGGATACTTTAAAGATCCTGTATCCTTCTCTTGGAGGGAATCTGTTTCTGTTGACTCGCAAATTTCCATTTCGCCAGACGTCATTTTGACACTTGTATTCGTTCGCGTTACTTGAATTTGACTAAGATGTCATTTTGCATCTATCGAGAAATTGATCGCAATTTTTAAGACGATATGAGACGAAAAATAACAAGTGAACATATGAGAAACTCGTTTAGAAAATTGCTCGTATTTCGAACAAAATCCAACGAGACAGACGATCATATCGTATCTTTATGCACCACTAGATTTTTTAAATGATAAATTTTTATTTCTTAATTAATTTGGATTTCGCGCCGCGCATGTCTTGTAAGCATATGTACCATAGCTTCCATTTTTAATGCATAGTGCGGCCACAGAGGCGCTGAAGGCACGGTGAGTTTAGTTATTCTATTTCGCGACTGCACGAATTATTCCAAAAATCTCCGACATTTCCAATGGCTTTGATTAGGATATTTCACAATCACTATCAGTTCGAAAAATATTGACCCCGAGAATACTGGGTATACACATAGCAGACGTCCAATGCATTTTCCCATGCAAAAGTTAAAGTTTAGTGGTTTTAAATTAATTAATTTTAAAGGATATTTTGTCGTCACTTATCCGACCCAGAATAAGTTGAGCAAATACTTTTTTTATAAGACATTCACTTTGACATTCACCAAAAAATAACACGCACTCTGTTTATTGGCCGAAGAAGGCATAATTGG
>CAJFCP010025774.1:38728-54360 GCA_904066005.1 Synergus itoensis | reverse complement strand
TTGATTTCGCCAGCCAATCACCGAGCGGAGTGAGAGAGATAGGATGTACCCTTAATTCGCTATCTCTTTCTAAAGTCTGTTACGCTTCGGCAGCCCGCAAGGCTGACTCCAGGCGTCTCCAGGTAGTATATGCTCGAAGCATTTTTTACATGTTTTTTACGTATATTACATTTTTTACGTATAATACGTCAAAAACCTCGAGTGACGCGTCACAAGCCATCCCTGACCGTGCTTAATTAATATACGCACATATATGTATAAGGGTGACAATAAACAACAAACAAAAACAAAACAGCGTTTTGTGAACAAAAAATTGTCCTGCTTTGGCTGCTTTTAGAGTGTGGGAAGCTAAAAGAAATCTTGAAAGGAGGAATAATTAATAATAAATCTCAGAAATGGTGCAGGACAGAGAAAGTCCCATGGATACTTCGGATTCTGAAAATGGTTTTGGCGCGGGCGAAGTTTTTGAAAGAGAATCTATCGAATACGAAGATCTATCCAAAAAGTTTATCGCAGAATCTGAAAATTATTCTAAACAATTCGCCAAGATTTACACTGCCAGGCTTTCAGAATTGTCGAAAATACTTATTGAAAGATCTCGAGCAAAGTGGGGTGAGAATTACTGAATTTTTTAAAACAAATTTTACACTTTAAACCTTATCGCTGTATTTTTTATATATTTTATATATGTAATACTAATAATGTTATTATTAAGTTATATATGATTTAACAAAGGATACAATATTCATAAGAATCATAAGAATATATTAAAATTTGTATTTTAAATTAGAGGTTATCTTTTCGAGACCGCATTATTTGCTTAATTCCTTTACTTCTCATTTATTTATAAAAATTATTAATTATGAGAATAAGTTAAATGTCCCCATTCGTGACCATGTCCCTATTTGATCCTTACCGATTGAATTATTATATCATTATTATATTATTATTATATTAGTACAATAAATTTATACAATCATTTATTCAAAGAATTATTTATCAAATAATTTATCTGAATTAGTAATTTAATAATGTAAATTGTTGATTTTAATGCAGAAAAGATCATTCTTTAGAAGTGTATATTTTTTTTATCGTGTCATAATCTATAAACTGTTAAAAGTGTTTTCGAAATAATTCAAGCATAATGATCTTCAAAAAGGGATTGCTATTTATTTAGCAACCAATTGAAAATTAGTTATTTACGATCAATTATAAAGCGGACGCAAATACATACAATGGCACCTTCTTATGATTTTAAAAATTGTTGGCAAAATATTTTACTATTTTAACTAAACAAAAGTTTTTAATTATAAAATAATACCTTTACTTTCATCAGTAACGATTTGAATTAAATTGAAGTTGATAAACATTTGATTTTATGCTTTCGAATCATATGTAACCCTCACTTGAACCGTAATTGGGACATTTACCTTAGATACTTACATAAAATGAATAAAAATTGAATTTATATTTTGTTTTAGGAAACGTTAAAATTCTTCAGCTAGCAGAGCTCGCTGACAGTGAGGAAGAACGTTGTATAATAATCGGCACTCTGTTCAAAAATCAACAATGGAAACCTTCAATTCTAAAGCAATTAAGCGAAGACGAGCAATTAACTTTGCCAGTAGTGAGAGATGATTATTGTTCTGACGACGATCAGGTTTTTCTCGAAGATGATACGTCACGCATTAAATTAGTTGGGAAAAATGTAAATATAAGGGAAACTATAACCGGAGTTGTTTGTGCAGTTTTGGGCCATCAAGATGAATTAAGCGCTTTTCAGGTTCAAAATTTACTACGCTTTTATAGTTTTAATTCTTATTCTTTTACTTTCTAAACTGTAATGAAAACTCAATTGTTAATTTCAGGTTGAAGATTGGTGTTTTCCTGGTTGCTTACCGCAGGAGAAACGAAATTTAAAAACGAAAGGAAAGGTCGTTTTGGTCTCAGGTCTCGAACTTGCAAACGTGCCCGATAATTTGGAACTTAATTTATTAATGGAATGGCTTTGTGGAATGATTGGGGATGCCACTACGCAAAAGGAAGATGCTTCCATCACCAGAGTTATTATTGCAGGTATTAAATGTTTACATTCTCATGAGAGAATGTAAAAAGTAATTAAAACAAAAGTATTTTTTTTTTAGTTTTCAGAACTTCTATTTAATTCTAAATTCTTTAACAGGCAACAGTATTAAAGGAAGTACAGACACTCATGCAAACATGGGACTTGTAGGTGGAAAAGCTCTCGATGTAGTTGCCGCCAAGGAAATCGCAGTTGGTACAAAAAAAATGGATGATTTGCTAAACGATTTAGCACAAGTTTGTTGTGTCACTTTGATGCCAGGTCAACACGACATTTCGACATTCATGTTGCCTCAGAAACCTTTACATCCATGCATGTTTCCTCAATCTAGAAGGTACTTTATTAGTCTCAATTTTAAAATGGATAATTTTTTTTCTATAGGATGTCGACTATTTATCCCAAAATTTCGATATAATAGCCAAATTTATTTATTTCGCTTAATTCTTATTATGTCCTGATATGTTTCAGGTATAATTCTATAAAAGGAGCGACAAATCCTTGGATTGGTAAACTTGGAAATCGTCTCATTTCTGGAACGAGTGGTCAACCAATCGAAGATTTAATTAAAGTTAGTGGAGCCAATTATCTTTCTCCGATCGAATGGCTCGAAAGAACTCTTAATTGGAGACACTTTTGTCCAACTGCTCCAGATACTTTGCCTTGTTATCCTTATCACGACAAGGATTTGTTTATCATGAAAGAGTGTCCAGATATTTACTTCGCTGGAAATATGAACAAGTTCGAGACTAAATTGTGGAAAGGTTCGCCTCGAATTATATTTAGAAACTAATTTTTATAATTTTCAATACATTCGAATATCTAAAATTAATTATTTTCTTTTTAATCTGTTTAGGAGAGGAAGGCCAGGTTGTGAGACTGATCTGTGTTCCACGATTTTCTACGACAAAGACTGTTGTTCTTGTAAATTTGGATAATTTGGAAACTCAAACTGTTTCGTTTGGTACAAGTTAAGTTCTACTTCTAATTTATATTTTCCAATGCATATTAAATATTTTTCTATAATAATATTTAAAATTATTTTTAATTTTAAACCTAATATTCTTTTAATTGTAAATGTTTTTAAAACTCAAGTCTATAATAATAAATTTTTAAATAAGAATTGAGATCGCATTAATAATTGATATATAATAAAAAATGACTAGATTAGACTTGGTGAATTCGTTTTCTGCTTTATTCAGGACTTTTTTTTTTGTTAAATATAGTATCACAGAACGTTGAAGGTAACATGCTTCAAACATTACAATGAAGTACCCAAGCGATTTTTACAACTTTGGTAAAATCTCAATTCATGTGATTCGCCTTACGGTGTACTATTGATGTAATCTGATGAAACCGACGAACATATTTCTCATGTCAATCACATGAAATAAGTCTAGACTCGACTCTTACACAATCATTTCAAATAATTTTGTTTTCTAGTTCGTAGTGTTGAAAACGTTAACATCGTTAAGCTATTAATCGTGCAAAAAGTTTTTTTCTCATCAAACTCGTCGGAATTCACGACAGACTCTACCGAATTCGCTAATATTCCGAAGTTTTGCATACATTTATAAAAATCCCCACGGGGTTATTTCTTTTTTTTTTAAACAGACTCGCACTGCATCGCGTACAATAATTTTAACAATTATAAGGTTTGTGTGTAATTTTTAGCGAACGGTCGTTACGTGCTACACTTTTTTTTAGTTTTTTTGTTTTAAATCACCTGTTAATACTGTCGAGATAATAATTTTTCAGCTTACAATGTAAACTTAATAAAAACATATTTTTTAGAAGAAATTATCAACGAGAAGAGCTTGACAATTGCAGTTTCTTTGATAAAAAAAAAAAACTGCTAGTACGCAGTAACGGCGTATCGCACTATACATAAAATTTACATTGACACCTTGTAAAATTGATTAAAACAAGAGGATCTACAAATCATGAATAACTTATTACATGATAATCGGTTCGCACTTATAGTGTTTACGTACATACATGTGAAGCGCAATGTAATCAAGGATTTTAATTGATGATCCCACTGATTACTGATTCTTAAAAAAATAATCACTTACCACGTCAAACGTAATGTACAATTAAAGAATACACAATTTTAAAAATGTGAAGAAAAAAAAAAGTAACAGAAAAATTTCAATTGGCACTTTTATTTTAAGTAGTGAATTTTCTAAAATATAAATACATGTTTTTTTTTTGTACAAAAAAATAGAATGAGATTCTAGCGCTCGAAGAAGAAAAAAATGTTCTTTTTACACTCCTTAATGGCGAGAGAAGCGATGTGTTCTTTTCAGTATAATGATAAGTAAAAGTGTACCGCTTATCTAGCTTTAATGCTTTGGCCAAAGTAGTTACACGCAAATGAGGTTCCCATTAATATAAGAAGCAGAATGAAGATATAAAATTTATATTTATAATACACTTTACAGATTCGCAACCATTAACATAAGGTGCATGTCAGTTGACCGACAAGTATATTTAACAATTGACAGATAGCATCCGCGTACAATAATGAACTTGCGAATATACTGCAATTGAAAGGAATTTTTTCCTATCTTTTAGCTGTAGGACGTACCCTTTCCTTTTCAGTGTCCCTATCATCTGCTACCGTCCACTCAGGATCATTTGGATCTTCCCCCTCAACTTCACAATACGCCGATTCCGTCGAATCCGATTCTGGTGATTCAAGTTCAATTTCCTGGCGATTTTAAATAAAATATTTGTACAACTCGTAAAGTTAATATTCCAAATACATCTTTATTATTCTTGACAGTTATTAAAAGTTTGTCTTATAAAAAATCCTTCACTTTTCCCTAATCATTTAAGAGTGTTGGAGCCAAGTTCTAATCTAAAAATTCGATTACTCAAAAAAAATTACTCAAATTTTAAATTTGGAATTTTTTCCCTCTGTAGAATTAATCAACTTTTTAACTAGAATTAGGCGTACAGAGCGAGAAAATATCTAATTTAATCTAATTTTATCTAATCTAATTTATTACATTCTCATCAGAGAATGTATTAGTTTTGTGTAAAATTTGACCCCCCCATTTTTTGTCAAATGTCGACGTTTTGTGACCCCCTGAACCCGAAAAACATGTTTTTACCAATGTGTCTGTCTGTCTGTCTGTCTGTCTGTCTGTAGATTTTTTTTGTGAGCACGATAACTTTTGAAAGAATTGACCGATTTGATTGGCCTTTGGTATACTCTTTTAGTGTCCTAAAATGAAGGTCAAGTTCGTTAGCCAGCCATTTTTGATAAAAATTAAAAAATTTGGATCATTTTTAAAATTTTTGAAAAAATTTTTTTTTTAATTTACAAATTCTGTTTAAGGATATTCGTAGTACTTAAATAGTCGAACAATTTATCATTATAACTTTTTTCGATAAAACAAAAATTGTCAGACTTATAACATTTTGAAAATTCAAAAAAAATGAAAATTAAAATTTTAAGCTAAATAACACACGCTATGAAAAAAAGTTAAAAGATGAAAAATGTTCCTTTTTGAACGTCCTATAAGACTGGTATAACGACTTTTTGAATTTTCTTGAAAAATTCTAAAATTTAACATTTTTAGCCAAATAACATGATACGCGTTACTTGGCTAAAAATTTGAATTTTATATTTTTAAAGAAGGTTTAAATATCGAGCGCGAAGTGCATGTGCGTGCACTGATGAGAATGTGTTCCTTAAGGTCGATAGAACCTTAAGTAAATTAGTTTTCTTCTTCATTTGAAAATAAAGAAATTTAAATAAAAGTATATAGCAGCGATGAAGGTTGGTAAGCGAATGCAAGCGCGCGAAGTGTGATGAGAATGTGCTCACAATGGCACCCCTAGTTTTTCAGGTGTAAATAACAAAAATTTTGTAATTCTCAACGTTACATAACATAACGTTGAGGCGTTACTCAAGGGAGGGAGGGAGTGTAAAATCGCCAAAAAATGCGTTACATACAATACTTTAACGGCCCCTTATCATTTTAAATAGATAAAGAATAGATACTCACATCGTTCACTTTATCTTCTTCCCTCGAACAGGCAGAAGCCGAGGAAGGTTGCCAGTATCCTTCGGGCATGACTTCCAACATTTTATCGTAAATCTCTTCGGATAATGGAAATGTTCTCGGGTCATAAGGTGGAACCTAAATTCAAATTAAAAAGAGTTTAAGTTAAAGTAAGTTTCTGATAAAAAGAAAAAAATCCCGGTTCTTTGGTGATGATAAAAAAAAGTTGAAGAAAATAGTAAAAATTCAATAATTTTCTAAAACCATTTAGGAACCAGTGTTGGGTAAGTTACTTTTTTTTGAGTAACTAGTTCAAGTTACGTTACTTAACGAAAAAAAGTAACTAGTTACAGTTACCAGATAAAATAACTTCCAGTTACCTAAAAAGTTACTTTTTTCTCTTCTTTAATTTTTAAATTTAAAAATAAAAATAATTAATATAATAAAAATATTCATAATTCATCAAAATATTATTAAAAAAAAAGTTACTCAAAAAACCAAGAAACTGCAAAGTGACTAAAATTAAATTACAAGTTTCTGCAAAAATCGTAACTAAGTTACCCTAAAAGTTACAAATAACGTAACTGGTTACTACCCAACACTGTTAGGAACCCTTTCAAGTTTTCCAGAATCATTTTCCTCATTTTTTCAGACTCCTATAGAAACCCTGAAATTGTATTCCTGATATTATCATGAAAAATACCTCTTTCTCTTTTTCTTCTTCGGCGGTTGGCGCTACAGTCTCTTTCTCTTTATCCTTCTCCTTTTCTCGATCTTCTCTTGGCAACCTTAGCGACGAAATTGTTCGTCGTCGTAGGACGTGTTGTAAATGTTGGGGACGACTTGAATCCATATGTTGATGTTCTAAATCTTGAACATTTGATGGGGTCGCAGGTGGTGATATAATAGGCGACGTGGTATCGCCGCCAAAATCACTTGCGTGAGGAGACATTGGGTCTAAAACGAAATTTTAATATATCAGAAACGTTTTCATGGAATTTTAAAAGCCTTGTAGGTTTAATATTTTTTTTTTTTAATAATACCTGGTGTGTTAGCGCCGCTATCTGCTCTGCTATCCGTTCGACGACTGTGTCGGATTCTAGACTGATGTGTCGATGTGTTTGCAAATGTCATGAAACGTTTATTTTCTTCCTTCTCGCTTCTTCCATGCCTCAACGCAATCGCTTCATCCGACATGTCTTCGAACTAAAAAAATGTTAAAAGTCAATGAACGAAGTTACTTTAAATTTAAAAATCAAGAATTATTGAGGAAAAAAAACATCTCCCTAATAAAAATTTTCTGCATACAATTCTCAATAATTTTATCGTAAAAAGATTGATTAAAAGAAGTCCCAGTGAGAATGGTATGATTTAAAATTTGCTTACATCGCTATCTTGATTAGGCATGTGCATGACACCATTCTTCACATCAACTTTCACAGGTTCATCGCAAAGTCTCCATCTACAAAAGAAAAGGATAATTTAATAACACTAACAAACCAACACGCGCGCTACGCGCACGATTATTTATTTTACTTCTTACAACTTGAAATCATTTAAAAACCAATGAAATTTCGCTGATTCAAATTTAGGGAGCAGGTTTGAAACAACAATATATGCGAGATTTTAAGAACATTTCGTAACATCACTTTTTTAAGAGAGAAATTTTAAAAAGTTTCTAGGAATTTTAAGAGACTTTTTAAAGCTAAAGAATTTTAAGGGATTTTAAATGTTTTGAAATTTTGATGAATATTAAGAGGTTTCTAAGAACTTTAAGAGATTCCAACTAATTTTAAGCGATTTATAATGTTTTTCGTGAAATTTCGAGGAATTTTAAGAAGTTTTTGGGAATTTTAAGAGCTTTCAACGAATTTTAAGCAATTTCGAAGGTTTTCATGAAATTTTAAGTGATTTGAAAAGATTTCTGGGTGTTTTAAGAGATTTTAAAAGGTTTCAGAAAATTTTAAGGAACTTTAACAAATCTTAAATGTTGTAATAAAATTTCCTGGAATTTTAAAAGAAGTCAAGAGATTTTAATAATTTAAAATATATTTTATGGAATTTAAAAGAATTTTGAGAAATTTTATGAGATTTATAATAATTTTAAGGGATTTTCAGATTTTTACGAGACTTTATAGAATTTTAAGGGCATGTAATACTTTACCATAAGAGCAAATTAGTTAAACCAATTATACATTCATAATAATAAATATTTTTAGCTAATAAGAGTTAATAAACCTTCTTCTCATGTAGACGAAGGTTTATTGACTCTTATTAGCTAAAAATATTTATTATTATGAACGTATAATTGGTTTAATTTGCTCTTATGGTAAAGTATTACATGCCCTTAAGGATTTCATATAATTTAATGAGATTTCTAATAATTTTAATAGAATTTAAAGGACGTTAAGGAATTTTAATTGTTATCATAGAATTTAAAGAATTTCAAGAAGTTTCTGGGAATTTAAAAAAATTTTTATGAGTTTTAAAATATTTTATGGGGTTTAAAGGATTTTAAACTTTGTCAGGTAACAGATTGTAAATGTTAAGAAATTCCAAGAGATTTATGATTTTCGATTTTAATGATTTTTGTGGATTTTTAAGGGATTTTGAGAGATTTCTGGAAGTTTTAGGAAATCTTAACGAATTTTAAGGGATTACGAAGGTTTTCGTGAAATTTTTTTGCGCCATTAGTTTTACAGAGTGGCCACAGGATTCAATTTTTTCATTTCTCTGACATTTCCCTGACTTTCAGATGAATTGCCCTGACATAAGAGTATCAAAATGCGAACAAATTTTCAGTAAAAATACTATTGAAATTTTTCAAAAATTTCGTATAATATCACTTTATATCTTTTCAAATTTAAAATCACTTCAAACGACTTGAAATTGGTAAAAATCTCTCAAATTTATGACAACCTTCGAAATCTCTTAAAATTCATTGAAATTTCTTGAAATTCCTAGAAACATCTTAAAATTCCACGAAATACTTTGATTAATATTTCACGAAAACCCTTAAATTTTCACTAATTGATTAAAAATTTTCCTTAAAATCATTTCAAATCCTTTAAATTACTCAAAAAAAACTTCAAAATCTTTTAAAATTCATAAAGATATCTCAAAATTTCCTACAATCCTTCAAAATTCCACAAAAGCTATTTAAAATCTCTTGAAATATTTCAAAATTCCACGAGGAACTTTAATATCTATTAGAATGCGTCAAAGTCTTTTAAAATTATTGGAAACTTATTGAAATCCCTTAAAATTCGCTGAAATCCTTTGAAATTTCTAGAAATATCTTTAAATTTTTTAAAATTTAACTATAATTTTTAAAATCCTATTAAAAATGTCATAAATTCTTTAAAATCTATTAAAATTCCATAAAAATATTATGAAATTCTTTAAAATTCAATAAGGAACTTTGAAAATCTCTAAAATACATTAAAATCTCTAAATAAAAATTCTTGGAAGCAAAAACCTCACAAAATCCTTCAAAAATAAAAAATAATTTTAGAAATTTTTTTTATTTCAACGAAAAATATTTAATATCTTTAAAATCATTTTTAAAATGTCAAAATTTCTTTAAATTTTTACAAGCTCCTTAAAATTCTTTGTAATTCCACGAAAACCTTTAAAATCTCTTAAAATATGTAAAGATCTCTTAAGATTCTTAAAAAAATCTTGAAATTCCATAAAATTCTACAAAATCTTTTATAAATCATAAAAATCTTGTGAGATTCTTCAAAATTTCAATCAAATACCTTAAATTCAGTGTTAAAAAATCAAAATTTCTTAAAATAAAAATCCCTTAAAGTTTCTTAAAATCCTTTATAATTCCATGAAAAACTGTTAAATCCTTTAAAATACGTAAAAATCTCTTAAAATTTTGTAAAATTTCACAAAATCTTTTAAAAATCATAAAAATCTCATGAAATCCCTTAAAATTCCACGAGGAACATTAGAATCTCTTAAAATTACTTTAAAAAATCAAAATATCTTTAAATTCTTACAAGCTTTTTAAAATCCTTTGAACTTCCACAAGGAACTTTAAAATTCCGTAAAATTCTTTGAATTCCCTAAACTTTCTTAAAAATCTCTTAAAATTTCGTGAAGTCTTTTAAAGTTCCACTAATTTTTTTTAATATTATACAAATCTTTTGTAATTCCTTTAAATTCCTAGAAACCTCTTAAAATATTTTTAAAGTATGGAAAATCTCTTGATATCATTAGAAACCCAAAGAATCTTTGGGATTCTTTTAGATTCTTTGGGTTTCTAATGATTTCAAGAAATTTTCCATTTTAAAAGATTTTAAGAGGTTTCTATGAATTTAAAGAGATTACAAGAGATTTGTATAATATTAAAAAAACTTTTGTGGAATTTTAAAAGACTTCACGAAATTTTAAGAGATTTTTACGTATTTTAAAGGATTTCACAGTTTTTCATGGAATTATAAAAAAAAAAGGTTTGGTAATTTTAAAAAACTATAAAATTATAAAATTAAAGAAAATTATAAAAAAAAAGGTTTGGTCCGGACAATAAAATAATTTTGTTGATATTTGTGCAACAAAATTTTTTTGTTGGCTCAACCAAATTTTTGTTGGGTCAAGAAAACGTTTTGTTGAACCAACAAAAATTTTTTTCAGCCAACAAAACATATTTTGTTGCACAAAATATTTTTTTGAGTGTAATTAGCATAAATGCCAATTTCTATTTTCCCTGACAACTACTCGCGTTTCCCTGACATTTCCCTGACTTCCCTGACAAATTTTTTTTTCCCTGATTTCCCTGACTTCCCTGACATGTGACCACCCTGGTTTTAGAAAGGAATGTTAAAAAATTAACAACAGAAGGGAATGTAAAATTCAAAATGAGATGAAATTTATGATTAAAAATTAGAAAAACTTACTTTGGTGTCAATATTTCCTTGTATTGTAACTTTTCCAGTCTTGTAGAAGCAGCAACACTATAGGGTATGACGATATTATCGATGTCATAAGAATTATGTCGCAGACGACTGAAATTAAAAGAAAGACATGTTGAAAGGACCATCTATATACCACGGCGACAATTTAGGGGGGGGAGGGAGGTAAAACACTGGTCCAAGAAGAGGACCGGGGGAGGGGGGCTAGAATCTTTGCATATGAAAAACTTACCCGAGAGAACTGAATGTTTTTTCTTTGATTGGGGGATTTTTCTCCGAGGAGGCTGCTGTGTGGTGCAAGGGAGAAGGCACTGGCGATGAATGTTTACTGGAGCTCGATAGTGCGCTAACTTCCTCGTCATCTTCCACTGTCTGCGGCATCTTTGGAACTCTCTTTCTACTAATTCCATGAACACTTCTGTCGTGACTAAGTCTACTTCTCTTTCCTTTCAGTACTTTTTTCTTAATTTCTGAAACGATATCTAAAATTCGAATTCAAATCCAGTGTTTGACAGTAACGCGTTACTTATAACGCGTTACCAGAAAAGTTACTTTTTTTTAGTAACGGTAACGCGTTATTTTTTAAAAAAAGTAACGGTAACGGTAACGCGTTACAATTTTTTGGTAACGGTAATGCTAAGTAACGCACGTTACCAAACGTTATTTTATAAAAATTTGGAATGCTGAGTATTAGATTAAATATTTAAATATTTAATTTATATATGTATAAAATGACACTGGGAACAATAAGCCTCTCGTAGAAAAAGAAATTATCGATGAAGATAAAATTGTTGGAGAGAAGTTTTTTCGGTTTAAGAAAGATCATTGTCAAAAAACGGAAATTGAAGAGTTAGAGGAATTTTTAAAACTTAAAACAAAATCTGTCTTCCTTAGAATTATTCATCCGGTATAATAAGGGATTACCGAGCAGTACATCCGTATTGAGCGATTATTCAGTACAGCTAGACTGATTCTTTTGGATAAAAGACATCGTATGAGCGATGATCTTTTCGAAAAATTGGTATTATTAAAAAAAAAAATAGATTTTTTTATGGAAAGTCTAGTGTATAGATGTATAAAACTGTATAAACTGATAATTAATTTTTAAATTTATATTAATGGTTTAAATAAAAGAGAGCTTATAGAAAAATTCAGTAGTTTTAAAATTATTTAACGTATTAAAAATAATAATAATTTATTAAAAATTTAATAAAACAAAGTAACGTAAAGGTAACGCGTTATTTTTTTTCAGTAACGGTAACGCGTTACTTTCAGACAGTAACGCGTCAAACACTGTTCAAATCTCAACCGTTCTTAATATTTTAAAATTATTTCCTAAATAATACATAATTCTATGAATGAAAAAGTTAAACTCGATTTGGAAAGAAAACTGAGACTGTGAAAGACTATAACTATTCAATTTTGAAAAAATTCTTTTTACTATAAGTATTATTGCAATTGAATAGAAATTAAATGAAATTTTATACTTACTTGATGTGACAATACTTGAAGTGGATTTCTTCATTCGTGATGTGTATTTTGTTCTGTGTTCACTCAATTTTTTGCTTCTCTTTTCACTGGTTTCCTTATCCTTGATTCTCGACATTCGAACATTTCCTCTCAACATTTTCTGCTGCCAATCAACCGATTTCATGATAGCTTCCAAATGCGTACCTTGTAGGATATCTGTGAAAATAAAAACAAAAATTAATTAATATTAATAATTTAAGAATTATTGATATTTCAATATAAGAAACTATTTCTATTTTTAAGTACTCCAGGATCTTGCATTAAGTGCATTTCGATTTAGTTAATAGAGCGTTACTGATAAAGTCAGTCGAAATATAAATAAAATAATTTCTTTTTTTAATTTTAGAAAATTTTTTTGTTTAAAGAACGTTGTAGAATCATAGGGATTTATTTAAAATTTTAACACGAATCTTAATCTTGTTTAAATGTAAATAATTTAACTTACAGATTTATTGTGTATAGAATTGTTTTAATTTATGATAAACCAAAGAATACTAATGAAACTTCGTCACGGAATGAGATTAACTTTAAGAAAGAATTTTCAAATCTGAAGTCTCAACTAACGATACCGAGAATCGCAATAATTACTTTAAAATTAAAATAAAAATCTTATAGGATCTTTTAAATTTTTTAAAATAATATTAATACTTTCTTAACGTTTATTAAAATTAATTTTCAATACGTCGAATATATTTTCAAATTGTCGGAAAATCTCGTGTGCTAAAACAACATTCTTCATTGTCTTTAAAATGTTCAGTATGGCATTATAATAATTTTTTTTTCATAACCGGAAAGTTCTTCTAAAGTATGAAATATCTTAAGAGATTGTTCGCAATCCTCTGAAATATCTCGCAATTTCATGCAATCATAAATGAATTTCCTATTATTAAAAAAAAAAAAAAAAAGTTTTAATAAGTCAAGAGTAAAAAAATATCAATAGCATTTCCTGAATTTATTCTTGTTTTGTTAATCAATGTAATTTATAGTTGTTCTAAAATTTCAATTTTAGAAAGTCCTCTGACGTTTCGGATTTCTTCAGCATATTTTAAATACTAAGTATAACCCGAGCAAGTAGAGGAAGTTAGTTTCATAAAAAATTCATTGGATTTTAAATTTATTCTGAAGAATTATCTGCATAAATATTAAGGAAGGTAAAAATTTAATTTTTACATCCTCATCAGAGGATGTATTAGATTTGTTTAAAATTTGACCCCCCCCCTCCCCGTTTTTGTCAAATGCCCACGATTTGTGACCGCCTGAACCCAAAAAAAAAGCATGTTCTTACGAATGTTTCTCTATCTGTAGCTTTTAGTTTGTGAGCACGACAACTTCCGAAAGAATTGTCGGATTGGATTGGCCTTTGTTGTACTCCATTTTGGATAAAAATTCAAAAAGTTGGAACATTTTCAACATTTTTGAGACCACTTTTTCTTTAAATTTACAAATTCTATGTCCGGATGTTCGTAGTACTCAAAAAGTCGAACAATTTTTCCTAATGACTTTTTTGGATAAAAAAAATTGTCAGACTGATAACATTTGAAGGTTCGTAATCGCCGATAAGAAGAATGCCTCTTAAATGAATTTTTTTTAGATACTTGTACAAATTCTAAATCCTTATAAACATGAAAATATCGAGAAAGGCCATATATATACTATTATATATTTATTTATTATATATATATATATATATATTAGAGTGGCCCAAAAATTTTAATTTTGTAATTTTCAATGGGCGACTTCACCAAGTTGTTCTCTACAAGAAAAAAAAAATACACGTGTTTTTTTTTTAATCATTTTTAGAACTTGCTAAAACAAATTGTTTGTCTTATGGAGTTTAACACGTAAAATGTGTAAGTTTTTTACTTTTTCGATTTTGGACCAGAAGTTATAACTCAATTTATTTAAGTGAAAATGCATTTCATTCAATTTGTATGCCTCCAGAAATTTATACAAAAATTTTACGCATATCAAAAATTGCACAAAATCGCAATATTTGAAGACTCATAGCGTGCCATAAATACGCTTGTTTTACTTTAAAATTTTTTCGAACTATTTTTGAGAATATTGAGAACAGATTTTTAGAAAAAAAAAAAAAAAATATATAACCAATATTCAATTTACATATAAAAAACAATAAGAAAAGTTGAGTAAAAATTGAGAAATATAACTGTAGCCTAGACCTTAAAGGTTTCGAGTGAAAAATTTATGATAGCCGCAATAAACTTAATCTTCGTTTCGAGCTTTGGCACTTTCGACCAGATACCTGAAAGCGAAAAAAAATAAGAACTAGCTGTCAAGTTGTATCAACTTTTGTGCTCATTCAATGAGCACTTTGCTTCCTCATAGAGGAAGCATTAAGTATTTAGTTTTCTTTACATCATCATTAAATTTTAATTATTTGAGAAGTTATATTCGAAAAACTCTTTTTCGAAAATTACAATAAAGCATAACTATCTTATTTTTGAATGAAATGGATTTATCTTATAGGTCAATCGATTCGGCTGGACACAAGAAATCATTTCCCTAACACCAGTTTTAAATTTTTATTATTTGAGAAATTATAGTTGAAAAACTGAATTTAAAAAAAATAATTTTTTATAACTTTATTATTTCTCAATGAAATGCATTAATGATGTAGGTCAATCGATTCATCTCGACACAAAGAATATTTATTTTCCTTACGTCAGGTCAAAATTTTGATTATTTGAAAAGTTACAGTTGAAAATTAATTTTTGAAAATACAATTAACCATAACATCCTTATTTTTTAATGAAATGCATTAATCATATATGTCAATCAGCTTTAAATTTTGAATATTTCAGAAGTTATAGTGAAAAAATGAATTTTACGAAAATTATAAAAGTACATAAAACTTGTAAAATTAAATATTTTGTTAAACCTTTGTAAGAAATTCAACTAGGTATATAGTGGAATAACTATGCAAAATTTCATCAATTTATCTCTACGCGTTTTCAAGAAATTGCTGGATCGTGACACACACACACACACACACACACACACACACACACACACACACACACACACACACACACACACACACACACACACACACACACACACCGG